>JAXCMG010000038.1:1827384-1887322 GCA_034642415.1 Podarcis siculus
TCTTCTTCTTCTTCTTCTTCTTCTTCTTCTTCTTCTTCTTCTTCTTCTTCTTCTTCTTCTTCCTCGTCTCTCACAGTGCTGTTCACCCATGAAGCCCAAGGTGTCTGTGTAAGGCAGGGCTCACTAATCTTTTTTTGGTCCCTGACCAAAGGGGTTGTGAGTGTGGAAGAAGGGCTCAGAGGCCTCCCAGTGTAAAGAGGACCAGCTCACATAGCGACTAGCCTTGAGGGTCAGCCTCCAGGCTTTGGAAGCAATAGGCCTCTGGAAGGAAAAGCAAGAGGGGGCTATTGCCCTTCCTGAGGGTTTCCTGGAGGGAGCTGGTTGGCTGCTGTGGGTTATTAGCATACTGTACTAGAAAGGTCAGGGACGCGGGTGGCGCTGTGAGTTAAACCACAGAGCCTAGGACTTGCCGATCAGAAGGTCGGCAGTTCGAATCCCCATGATGGGGTGAGCTCCCGTTGCTCAGTCCCTGCTCCTGCCAACCTAGCAGTTCGAAAGCATGTCAACGTGCAAGTAGATAAATAGGTACCACTCCGGCAGGAAGGTAAACAGTGTTTCCGTGTGCTGCTCTGGTTCGCCAGAAGCGGCTTAGTCATGCTGGCCACATGACCCAGAAGCTGTACGCTGGCTCCCTCGGCCAGTAAAGCGAGATGAGCGCCGCAACCCCAGAGTCGGTTACGACAGGACCTAATGGTCAGGGGTCCCTTTACCTTTACTTTTTACTAGAAAGGTAATAGGTCCAGCAAGGGTCTTCTTGTTCAAGAAGTGCCAGTGTTTGTCTGAGCACCATCATCTTCAGAGTGGGCAAACATTTGACCATCCCCTTATGCCGGTGCAGGCCATTCCATGCTACACTTGAAATCGTATTTCAGTGAATTAGGAATCCACTTTAGGCTAACCAGAAATAAAGTAGAATAAAGCCAGAGTCAGCTCAGCCTTAGGAACAGGACTGAATCTTTCATTTATATCTTGCACAATGGTTATGAATATTTGATGGTGCGTCTAAGTTTGGAGGCTTCATTTATTTGTATATTTTTAGCTGCACTCATTCATGTAACACCTACTGGAGTTGTAGCAAAGTGCTTTGCTCTCCCTGGACTTATTCCTAGAATCATTGTGTATATTAGGTCTCTGTTGCATTAGAACAAACAAACTCAAGCCCATATATTTTCTCCTCTTGGGCAACCCAGGGACAGCTTTCTTGCCACAAAAGTTCATCTCACACCAGAGAGTACCTTTTTGCAATAGATACACGTAACTGGTGATCAGAGGATCAGGATTTCAGAAATTGCCCATTGAAAACCCCAGTGTAGTTTCCTTCTTTGGGAAGGGGCGTCTGTCGCAGGACTCTCATATTTACCCAGGACTCAAATCACAGTATTTTGCTTTCCTTCCTGCTTACTCCAGATTCCCAATAGCGCGCCACTTATACATTCAAACGTTATGTGAATGTGGTGTATTTATTATTCAGTGCCAGCGTGGGAAATTTAAAATGGCAATTCAAGACTAGCCACAACTGCATTCTTCTGTGAATGGCAACAGCGGTCTTCAACAACCCTCCCCCTTGTTTAAGTATTTCTTTTTACCCTCCTCGTAAGCTGAAAAGGCTCACAGAACAGTTTTTACACAAGGTATACGGCAAACAAGAAGGTTTCTGGCTGCAGGCTTGCAATAAAAAAGGCATGGCATGAAAGGAAATTGGGAAGTGGAAGGAAGAGGAAAACAAGCAAACTCAGGTACCAGTTCTTAGACATGACAACGTTGTTACAATGAGAAACTTGAATGGAAACAGCTCATGGGGAGGATGAGCTTGATGGAGATGTTGTCTTAGCAAAATGTCCTGCTTCCCATCTCTTTTTGCTGCAGCCTGGTGGAATGGCAGCACCTCAGCCATGTGTTTTGAGTCTCAGGCGAACGGATCCTTAATCACTTTCCCAGTAGAAGTGCCTCCAGGGTTTCTGTTATGAACTTCAGTTGCTTGGTCCTGCTTGGTCAAATGGTTAATCAATGGAGGAATCGGCTGCTCTGTAGGCAGGAAGGAACTGAAAGAGCCTTGCAATCTTGGCTTATAGGAGGGTGAATCAGCAGCTGGAGCCAATGTTTTTTTGCTTTTTGCTTAGCAAAGCTCCTTGTGAATCAGGGTCCTCTTTTCTCTCCGTCTTGAGATTGCAATGTTTGAACATGAAGCGCTTGGCTTGGCAGCTGTAAAGCTGGCTCCTTCCCTCCCTTGCAATGTTGCGCTGCAGGTGAAATTTGACAATAGCCTCTGGTTTAGTTGCTTGCTTTACATGCTTCCTAGCTGCAAGGGATGCAGGGAGGATTCATCAGTCTCCAGGCAAATTTAGTTGCTCTTAAAAAGAAAGAGGCCTGTGTCCAAAGGCGGATGTGAGATGCTGCAGAAGGAAAGGAAAGGAAAGCCTAGCGATCAAGCAATTTCAGACCAGGCTCTGTGCTGCTTTTCCTTTGTTTCTCTCTCACCTGCATGACTTGTCAGAACCACTTTCTGTGAAAAGACGCTGTTTGGATATAGGCACGAGCAATTCACAACACCCTGCCACCTTTCCAAGGTTTCAAAACAGCAGTGCCCCAGAAGATATGTGTTTGGCTGGCTCCTCTTTCCCATCCCCATATCCCGTAACATTCAGTCACACTTTGTTTCCCCCAAAGCACCGCTGAAATCTAGTGCTGTGGTTTTCAAATTGTGTTCCAGGGAACTCTGTCTTTCTCTCTCACTTGCACCAACTGGTAAGGTGAAAGTGGATGCCTTTCCAAACCATTTCTTTGCTGCATTCACTTGCCCTGGAATAATCTGTTCCATGCAAGCACTTGAAGCTGGTGTGCTTATAAAGTCAGCAGAACAGTTTGTTTTCCCTTTTCTTTTTATAGAGGGGGAATTTAATATAGCAGTTAATCTCACAATTGATCTGGCTGTTGTGCAGAATATTTGCAGCTCAGTGCTCCTTCAGCGACATGTGTAGCTCAGGGCCATAGTTCACTGGTCAGTAAGGGATGTAGCTCAGTGGCAGAGCATCTGCCCTGTGTCCAGAAGGTCCCTGGTTCATTCAGGCATCTCCAGGTAGGTTTGGGAATGTCTTCTGTCCAGAACCCTGGAGGGCCTATACCAGGCAGCGTAGACAATACGGAACTAGATGTGCCGGTGGTTTCATTCGTTCCATGTCAGCTTCCTGTGTTGTCAGTTGCTTAGGGCTTTGCTTTGGAAGGGAAAGCGGGCTTCAAATAAACAGTGTCATGAAAGGAAACATTTACTATCTAGATGAGTAGCCATGAGAAGATTCGAGGGAAGCTGCGAGGTGCTGTGTTGTGCTGATGCACAGGGATTTACTGACACATTAGCCAGAGTCAACATATGCATTTCACAAACATAACGCACTTTAAAGCACACTCTACCCAAGTACATGCATTTCTGAACACATTATTTGGCTGGGGAACAGCATTTCAAAATTTGGATAAGGGCGCATTTCATAGGATGACTGTATTTTGGTCCGTGCTTTGTTTCAGAAAACATGAATTTGGGAAGTTTGTCTTTAAATGTGAACTGGATCAATCTTCTCCTTCATCTCTAGCATCCACTAACTTAACTCACAAATGCCCTACTTATCCTCTAGCCACATACGTAACTTTAAGACATCTCCACCTGACACGGTTTTTTCTTTCTTTCAACTTTTGTGTCATTGTAGCACTGCGGTCTCACTTGTCATGGAACAAAATTGTTGTGATTGTTTAACATATTATTTGTTACGTATTCTGGAAAATTAATAAAAGCATTTTTTTTAAAAAAAACAAACCCCACACATACCTGGTAGTTTCCAAAATGCAAAACAGGAACAATAAACAAATTATTGACCAGGGACAGGCACCCAAAGAGTTACTGGTAAATAGGGGAAGGTGGACCATGGATTAGACATGAACTAGAGGAAATATTCTGTCTCTGTTTGCATACTCCCTGGGGCCTTGTTTTGCTATGACAGGCGTATTGTTTCTGGTGGAGGAGGGAGGGTAGGGAGAGCAAAGTAGGTTTTAAAAAAATATATATGTCATGTTCATTAGCTGTCATTAATGTCAATCACAGCTGTGACAGGCATTCTTGTGTTCTAATTCCATTGCCTCAACTTACGGTGAGATGCTGTTTGGTATTCATTACCTCAGGTTAATTATGGAGCCAGTGAAAAGTTTTGATTTGACTGACTTCCTCAAGGCTATCCCTTTTTTATTGTTATTTGCTTCCTCCCTGCTTTTTGTATACATGCTTATCCAGCTGACCGCAGGTTTTTCCGCAACTTCAGACTTACCTGCATACAGATTTCTTCCCCTCCCAGCCTTTCCCCTTCTTCCTCCCCTATCTCGCCATCTGTTTAGTAGCTTCCTCTCAAGGTTAATCTATTTCATGTTACAGACTGAATACCAAGAGGTTACTCGGCAAATGCATTGTCTGAAGAAAGAATTTGCCGTCCTTTTGCTAGCCTCTGGAGCTAGACTGAAGAGTAGAATAACGGAATGGGAAGGTACCCCAGAGGTAACCCAACCCAACCTTCTGCAAAGCAGGAATCACAGCTCACGAATAACATTATCACAATGTGCCAATGCAAATGTAAAAGGGTGTATTCACCCATCTCGTTGACCGGGGGAAATGGTTCAAAGGTGAACTTTGCTTATGTACAAAGGTCCCTTAACATGCACCATAGTATCAAAGGACCATTTTATAGCCTTCCAATGGCGCATATGGCTTCACACTGAATGAGAGAGGCATGGAATAACCCCCAAAGTTGGTCCATTGAAATTCAATAAGCCATGGTGATGGTTGTTTCTGTTAGTATTTCATGCCTTCATTGCTGCAGATGTGATTGGTGTAATTCACACGCCTGTCTGAGAGGACTATGGGAACGGAAAACAGCCTTATCTCTCTTCCGTTGCCTGTACTGTTGGACTGTACTTTTGCTTTTACAGTGGTACCTCGGGTTACATACGCTTCAGGTTACATACGCTTCAGGTTGCAGTCTCCTCAGGCTAAGAACTTTGGGTTAAGAACTTTGCTTCAGGATGAGAACAGAAATCGTGCTCTGGCGGCGCGGCAGCAGCAGGAGGCCCCATTAGCTAAAGTGGTGCTTCAGGTTAAGAACAGTTTCAGGTTAAGAATGGACCTTCGGAACGAATTAAGTTCTTAACCCGAGGTACTACTGTACTTCTCTCGGAGCTGATGAGAGAGGACACCATGATGCTTTTTCTGTACATAGTGCGTAAATTACACTCGCTGTGTAATGCTAGAAGTTAGTGTGCATATATCATTTGATATATGTTGCAGAAGCGCACTGGAGAAGAAGGGAAATGCCTTTTCCAGAGCTGCGCATACCGGAGGACGCTCAGTGGAAGCTGCAGGAGCACCCCAGGGCATTTTCCAACAGTTTCACCCCCTTGTTTCAAAGGGTGCATTCACACACATCACTAAACCAAACCATGACTTCACACCAACATATGAGTGCGTCAGCTCTTGGGGGGGGGGGGGGGGGAAGAGAGATTGCAGCTACTTTGCTCCTCACCTCATCCTATAATAATAATAATAATAATAATTTATTAATATCCCGCCCTCCCCAGCCGAAGCTGGGCTCAGAGCGGCTAACAACAATAAAAGTAACACAATTTACATAAAATCACAATCAAGTAATTGAAATGCATTCTAAAATCAACTCATTCTAAAATCAATTCAAAATCAAATTAACGGCAACCACTGGGCTAGAGTTCTGTGAGGATTACGAAAGGAGGGGGTCAGGCTGTGCCTTGGCCAAAGGCCTGGTGGAACAGCTCTGTCTTGCAGGCCCTGTGGAAAGATGTCAAGTCCAGTAGGGCCCTAGTCTCTTGTGACAGAGCGTTCCACCAGATTGGGGCCACAGCTGAAAAAGCCCTGGCTCTGGTTGAGGCCAGCCTAACCTCCCTGTGGCCTGGGATCTCCAAGATCATTTTGTTTGAAGACCGTAAGGTCCTCCGTGGGACATACCAGGAGAGGTGGTCCCGTAGGTATGAGGGTCCTAGGCCGTATAGGGCTTTAAAGGTTAAAACCAGCACCTTGAACCTGATCCTGTACTCCACCGGGAGTCAGTGCAGCTGGTATAGCACCGGGTGAATGTGATCCCACGGCGAGGACCCCGTAAGGAGTCTCACTGCAGCATTCTGCCATGGCAGCTAAGCCAAGATTTGGCTTGATGTGCCAGGCAAACATAGAGTCCTAGTTATGGTCTCTCCTCCTTAGTCACAAGCTGTAGTCCTAGTTTGTTTTTGCCTGTAATTTGTGTTTGAGGAGGACAGAGCTTAACGATGATCCCAGGTTTGGAAGATGCATTAAGCCAAACTTGGCTTTAGCTGCTGCACTAGGCTAAAAGGACTGGGGTCGAGGAACACAGACATGAGCTCCTCTCTGGAAGTCGGCACATTTGCACGGTCCTGATAAGCCATAGTTTGACTTACAGTCAGGCCAGACTTCCTTCATTCACTGAATGCAAGTTAGGACCTTGGCTTCTTTGGACATGAAAAATGATAATAGGATTGATTCATAGGAACATTTTGCAGGCTTGCCCAAGACACACTGTGGATACCAGAATGCACAAAGCACACCAGATGTTCCCTTATGCTGCTGCTTTATGAAATGCTGATGGGGCCTCATGAATTTTCAGTCACGGCTCTTTTTGAATGGTGGCAATTACTTTTCAACAGATTGATTTTTCGTTGTGTTGCTGCAAAACTATGCTGAATTCCCTTCGTTTTTATTTTTTTAGTTCTGGCTTTTTAGATGGGTTTGTCAATTGCGGTAATAGAATGAGGAAGTAAGAATGAAAGGGGATAATTCAATTTATTTGATCGATTTATTTTTTAAAGAAATTCAAACACATATACAATATCAGGTGATGTTTCCTGAAAAGCACTGCAGAAAGGATTATGGCAGCATGAAATTTGAGAATAACTTTTAGTCTACCAGGAATGAGGGTTTTCTGTAATTTTAGCGTCTGTGTGTCTCATGCACCGTGTGTGTGTGTGTGTGTGCTATTTTCCTAGAAAAAGAGGTGCCAGAACTCACCATGGAACTTCTCCTCTTACAATGGCAATGGCGCTCACCTGAGAGGTTCCAAAACTGAGTTCCAGTGAGTTCTGGCTGGGAAAAAAAACCCTGGGGCATGTCATTTATTGTTCTTTATTACTTCCTCCCAAAGAAGCCTGTTGTTGTTGCAGTTGTTGTTGCTGTTCCCTAGGGGACTCCCTTTTGTTCTTGACTAGCAAGGAAAATTACGTATGGCACTTGCACCAATAATTTATGGAATTCATAAGATTTGGTGATGGTCACTGCCTTCTTCTTCTTCTTGTTTAGTCGTTAAGTCTTGTCCGACTCTTCGTGACCCCATGGACCAGAGCACGCCAGGCACTTCTGTCTTCCACTGCCTCCCGCAGTTTGGTCAAACTCATGTTGGTAGGTTTGAGAACACTGTCCAACCATCTCATCCTCTGTCATCCCCTTCTCCTTGTGCCCTCAATCTTTACCAACATCTGGGTCTTTTCCAGGGAGTCTTCTTTTCTCATGAGGTGGCCAAAGTATTGGAGCCTCAGCTTCAGGATCTGTCCTTCCAGTGAGCACTCAGGGCTGATTTCCTGCAGAATGGATAGGTTTGATCTTCTTGCAGTCCATGGGACTCTCAAGAATCTCCTCCAGCACCATAATTCAAAAGCATACATTCTTCGGCGATCAGCCTTCTTTATGGTCCAGCTCTCACTTCCATACATCACTACTGGGAAAACCATAGCTTTAACTATGCGTACCTTTGTTGGCAAGGTGATGTCCCTGCTTTTTAAGATGCTGCCTAGGTTTGTCACTGCCTTAGATGACTTTTAAAAAAGCATCATTCTGGTCCCCCTATGACAATGATCTGAAATATCGTTGTCAAAGTAATCAAAGCTAGCAGAAGATTTGGTATATATTATCTTCTGTGACAGCCTTCTTCTTTACAACCATTTAATGGTTCTCATTATATGGGATAAATTGGGCTGCCCAAATTGCAAGTCAGGTTGTGTGAGCATTTCTTCTTCCACTTGTATAATTGAGCCAGTGACTTTCCTCCTCTATTTTAAATGTTCAGCAATGGTTGGGGGTGTTTAAGGCTTCCTGTAGTAGGAAGATGTTGCCATAGACACATCTTTTCCTAAGCATTTAAGCAACACTTTATTGAGTAATATCCAAGTAAAAAATTGAATGGGTATTTTACAGCAACCTAAAATCATTACATGGTAATAAGGTAATTATAGGGAATCAAAATTTTTGACTTTCAGGGAAGAATTGGTTGTGATTTTGAAATATTTGCCCCATTATGGGTGCAGATGAGGCACAATAGCTATGATTTCTTATTTTCATGCAAAGTGTACCTGATTAGCAAGAAACTATTCAATATTACTCCTAAACTTGGTCTATACAGTTAGTCACAATGATAGAATTTCTGGTTGATGGCTGCAGTGCCAAATCCATTTATCTGAGGAGGAGGGGAGCAAAGAACTTTGAGTCAGTATCATGCAAGGGGAAAAAACACAAATTGAATATTAAGTTAAATCATTGCTGCCACAAGATACAGCGAGGGCCACCAATATAAATGGCTTTAAAAGAGAATCAGAAAAATTCATGGAGGACAGCACTGTTGATGGCTATTAGTTATTAGTGATGGCTACTGCTTCCAGCAACAGAAGCAACATGTTCTCGAATACAGTCGTACCTTGGAAGTCAAACGAAATCCATTCTGGAAATCCGTTTGACTTCCAAAACGTTCTAAAACCAAAGCACAGCTTCTGATTGGCTGCAGGAAGCTCCTGCTGCCAATCAGAAGCTGCGGAAGGCCTGTCAGATGTTCGGCTTCCAAAAATAGTTTGCAAACCGGAACAGTCACTTCTGGGTTTGCGACGTTTGGGAGCCAAAATGTTCGACTTACAAGGTGTTCGAAAACCAAGGTATGACTATACCAGTTTCTGGAAATCCCAGGTGGGGAAACTGCTGTTGCATTCAGGTCCTGCTTGAGAGTTTTGCAGTTTAAGAAGAGGGTGCTGGATGAGATGGGGCCTGTGGTCTGATCCTGCAGTAAGGCCCTTCTTATGTTCTTAAGACTTATAGAAGGCAAACTGTATACATTCATTTTCCCTTCCTTCGAGACAAATTACCGGGAAAGCATACACCAGACAGATCAAAATACCCTAAAAAAACACCCTTAAAAACCAAAAGAAAACCTCCCACAAATTTTTGCTTCCTACATTCATTCCAAGAAATTCAAGGCAACCCCACAATTACATTTTGCCTTCACAACAACCCTTTGAAGTAGGTTAGTCTGAGAGACAACAACTGACCCAAAGTGTGAGCATCATGGGTTGTTGTTGTTGTTTTTTAAAAATTTGAAAACCACCCCCTGCAAGCAGAAAGTTAGCCCATTGAGTTTGTCCTGCTTTTCAGTCCAGAGGGAGGTTCTTTTTAAAAATGCAATAGAATGTTAGAAATGCTATTTCCCACCTGCTGTCTGAAGAGGGGCAATCAATTCAACCACCTCGTTTTACTACAGGCCTTGATCTGCTGATGAGGCACCAGCGATGAAGCCACACAGATTATCCTGTCCCTTTCCTTATTCTTGTAAGAATCATCCCAGCAGGGCAGAAAGACTAACTCCGGGGCAGCGTATCATCAAATCTTATGCCTCCTGATCAGGTCAGGTAAAAAGCAACAACAGTTCTTGCCAGAAATGTTTATTTTTGTTGTTGCTTATTTTGGTCTCTTGTGACGCAGGGCCCTGGAGGGGAAAAAAAGGGCTGACATTGCTGCCTGCAATCTCCCTTTCTTCTCTGTGGATGGAGCAAACATCCTGTTGGTTTATCCCCTTCCCTCCCTTTTTTCTTTTTAAAGGAATGAATCATTGTGGCGGATCCTCCCCTCTCCTACACTGCAAAGGGAATGCTAACTTTTTTAATGCTCCAGCCAGCTCTGAGCTGTTAGCAGATGTCTGTGGCCTTTCACAGATTTCGAGGGACAGCAAAACAATGTGGGCAAGTGGCCTTTTTAAATTCGCCACCCTATTTGTGGGTGGGGAAATTCCACCAAGTTTTCCCATAGGGAGGAGAAATGCAACAGTTCATTTCCCTTTCTCCAAGGCTTATATTGCATTTGGCTGCTGTTGCAAGTGCAGCTGCAGTAGGAACTGCGCTGAAAGCATGGCAGCCATAACACTGTTCCATAGCATTGAGTGGAGGCTCAATGGAGGGCATAGAATAAGTGTAGAATTGGAAAGATCCCAAAGGATCACCTAGTCCAACCCATACATTATATCTAGTCCAATGCTATATGTATTGAACTCTACCTAGGGACATGGGTGGCTCTGTGGCATAACCACAGAGCCTAGGGCTTGCTGATCAGAAGGTCGATGGTTCAAATCCCTGCAACAGGGTGAGTTCCTGTTGCTCGGTCCCAGCTCCTGCCAACCTAGCAGTTCGAAAGCACGTCAAAGTGCAAGTAGATAAATAGGTACCACTCCGGCGGGAAGGTAAACGGCGTTTCCATGCGCTGCTCTGGTTCGACAGAAGCGGCTTAGTCATGCTGGCCACATGACCCGGAAGTGGTACGCCGGCTCCCTCAGCCAATAAAGCGAGATGAGCACCGCAACCCCAGAGTCGGTCACGGCTGGACCTAATGGTCAGGGGTCCCTTTACCTTTATACCTAGTCCCACTATTGTGTATTGAAATTTGCATTTCTCTCAATTTTTGCAGTGCAGTTTCCTAGCCAGGTAACCTGCACAAAAATGCACACGAGAAGGAAAAACATGCGTAAAATACAAACATTGGTGAAAGTAGCATATAAAAATGCATTATTTTAGGGGAAGTTGCTTGCAAAAAAAGAAAAGGTGCATATGAAATCAGGCCACTGGTTCATCTAGCTCAGTACTGTCTGCTTTGAGTGGCAGCTGCTCTCTATGGTTTCAGGCAGAGGTCCCTCCTAGCCCAACCTGGGAATGCTGGGATCGAACCAAGGATCTTCTGCAGACAGAGGGGATGCTCTGTCACTGAACTACAGCCCTTCTCCCTGGAGAGGAGTGAGCTGTGAATTCTTAGGTTCAAGTCTCACCTCACTTACGGAACTTTTTGGTGACAGATGAGCCACTACCCTCAGGCTTCCATCTGCAAAATGGGAACAATAACAGGCTTGTGGATTACTGAAATAATGCCTAGGAAACACTTGGAACACTCAAAAGTGTCATATAAATGTTTCTCCCTCTGCCTGTTACTGTACCGCAGCAGTGTGGGTGCCTTTTCACATGGCAAACTTAATTTCTGTGGAACAATTTCCCATCTGGTTCCACTGATTTCAGCCACACCGTTGTAAACTTCTTGCACACCCACGCACAACACACACTCTCACTGACAATTCTGTTCTGTTTCACCCATTTCAAAACACACCATGTGCTGAGCATCCTGATACAGGCATGCTAGCGAGGCCTGGATTCATTTTATTATAGTGTTGGTTTTTTGTTTTTTATTTAAGAGCCCATGTCCCAGCCTGATGTTTTGACTGTAATGAGAAGTGGGCATGCTATCATGTCACTGGTTCTTGGCGTGAAAACATAACCCCACTACAGAGCACCGAAGCATCTCCATTAGTTACCATGGAGACACAATTTCACTAAGAGGAATTACGTACATTAACAACAGCTTTTGTCTCAGTGGCGGAAGAATCAGAGATCCTAAGTGTGTCTATTCAGAGGTAAAGCCCACTGAGCAGAGTGGGACCTTTTGCCTGGCAAGTGTAAATGATGGCGATGGCCAATAGCCAGATGTTCATTTATGTAGTAAATTTATGTATGAAATTTGTATCCAACCCTTCCTCGCAAAGGAGCCCAGGGCGACAAACATCAAAAAGTTAAAACAAAGTAACATATTTAAAACAATTTAGAAACCAATTTAAAAACATCCCAAAGCAATTTTTTAAAAACTATCTGAACACCTAAAAGGGACGCGGCTGGCGCTGTGGGTTAAACCACAGAGCCTAGGACTTGCCAATCAGAAGGTTGGCGGTTCGAATACCTGCGACGGGGTGAGCTCCCGTTGCTCGTCCCTGCTCCTGCCAACCTAGCAGTTCGAAAGCACGTCAAAGTGCAAGTAGATAAATAGGTACCGCTCCGGCGGGAAGGTAAATGACGTTTCCGTGTGCTGCTCTGGTTTGCCAGAAGCGGCTTAGTCATTCTGGCCACATGACCCGGAAGCTGTATGCCGGCTTCCTCAGCCAATAAAGCGAGATGAGCGCCGCAACCCCAGAGTCGGCCACGACTAGACCTAATGGTCAGGGGTCCCTTTACCTTTAAACACCTAAAAGCATTAAAAAAGCAAACACACTGTTGCCAATCTGAAGGTTGCCATGGCCAGTCTCTTTCAACCATCAAATGCTTGGGTGAACAGGGATGTTTTTACCGAAATTTCTCCTGAAAGTCAATAATGATTGGGAGAGATGCACCACATCAAGGAAGGCATCCCACCAACAGTGAACCACTACCAAGAAGGCCCTGTCATGGGTCAATGGCAATTGGGCAGCAGTTGGAGGCCACACTTTTCTGGTTGCCTTACATCTGCCACAGTCAGGGATGATGGAAGTAGGTGTCCCCAAGATCTGGAGGTTCAAAACCATGCTGGCTACCTGGGAAAAGCACCTGTTCCTCCAGTGCAGCCACCTCCCTCCACTAGTGCAATTGCAGTATAGGATTGCTCTGTTAAACACCTGCTTTATCTCTCCCATTGAAATCAAGGCGACTGGAAAGCACTTAATTTAGCGAAGATCACACCTAGTATGTACTGTCCTGCAATGAATTGAAGAGCCAGAGTGGGGGGTGGGGGGTAGAGGGGAGCGATCACTAATGAAAGAATACATAGGTGACTAAAATCTCCTGGTTTTATTCCACGGACATAAAACACTACAGATTTATCCTGCCCATCCGCAGCTCCTCTGGAAATTGGCAAAAAAAAACTACCGATGTCAAGACTTTATGTGGCTCAATAAAATGATTGTGAATTAACAAGTCGTTCCCTCGCTTTATGGACTGTAGATCTGAGGCAGACCCCTTAAAAAGTGTAAGATCCATATTTCCATAGTAACAAAAGCAACAGCCTGCTCACATTCTTATGCACCAGTACTTACAATTACATAACAAGATCTCTTCCATTCTTTCTGAAATATTAATTAGGGTGTTGTTTTTTGTCCTCCCTCACCCCACACGCACCCCCTTGCAATGGGGGTTTATTTTATCAAGAGAAGGGGGAAAGTTTTCTGAAAGCTTGGCAGCCAATTGACTTCCCCCCGCTTTTGGCAAAGAGTAGCTGGGAGAAAGCTTTTACACCCCACAGACTGAATATTTTAGTCTTTCTGAAATTGCTTGGGGAACCTGGACAGTTCTCCTCCACCCCACTTCTCTATAACAACAGAAAATACACTAATAATCCATTTTAATATATCAATGTAAGTGCCCAGGTCCAGAGAGGGCTTATGGCTCTTATGAGCTTTTCCAGAGTTCATCTCCACACATGCTTCTACATGCTTTATGTGTTGGCACATTCTTTGAACTCCTGAGAACCTCTTGGTGGGAAGCAACTGTGAAGAGGAGGGTGGCGGGAGATTATTACTTTCATGACCTGATTGTCTGGGCTTCCTAGTGGCATCTGCTTTCCTACTCTGTGAAAGAGGATGAGAATTTTGCTCTGATGTAGAAGGGGTCAAAGTTAAACCTCAGTCGCAGAATCATAGACCCACAGAGTTGGAAGGGACCATGAGGGTCATCTAGGCCAACTCCCGGCAATGCAGGAATATTTTTGCCCAACATGGGGCTCAAACCCACAACCCCGAGATTAAGAGCCTCCAGACAGCATCTTAAAAAGCAGAGACATCACCTTGCCGACAAAGGTCCGTATAGTTAAAGCTATGGTTTTCCCAGTATTAATAATGATTTTATTGCATTAGCCATGCGGCCATAGCATAATATACATAGAAATAACAACATAAAATGGGGGTGGGGAGATAAAAGTGTATGCCGTTCTGGGCGAATACTTTGAGAAAATGGGGATAACAAAGGTAACGGGAGATTTAAAACATTGAGTGACAGAGAATACAAAAAACAGGTTCGATTGTGCGGCGTATCGACTACATCTGTGGTATTGAGGAAGGAGTTGGTGCCGCTTTCCTCTTCATCACACTAAGCAGGAAATTAGCTGTCATCTCGGTAATCCAACGGTCAGAATCCTGCAGAAGAAGGGACACTATCCAAGGCTGGATTGGGAGATGAAGCTTGTTCACGAGAGGAGTTAGAAACCGAGATCTTTCATCTGTCCAGTTGGGACAGAAGAGCATTACATGTTCCATAGTCTCCAGAACCGTGTCATTGCAGGAGCATGTTCTATTTGCGATGGGAACTCTGGAGTAACGACCCGACAGAACTGCTGAAGGAAAACAGTTGAGACGGGCACAGGTAAAGGCCCTTCGTTTAGCCTCCGAAGGAATTGTAAAGCAGTATAGAGGGATCCCTTCAGGGGGTGGAATAGCTAGGGCTAAGCCTGAACACGGCCCTCTTGCATGGGAAGCTGTGTTAGAGAAGTCAAGTTGCTGCAGCTTCTTTTTGATTAGAGGTAGGGCTGCCGGGCTTATACACTCTAAATTAAAAACAGTTTTGCAGTTCAAATTGAGAAGAGAGCGGAATTTGAGATTAATTGTAGTTTTCCAAGGAGAATTATGAATATCTCTTAGGATCAGATTGGAGAAACCACCTCTAATTCGAGCATCCGATGGTAGTAGGTGGGAGCTGTAGGAAATGGCTCGACTCCATGCTCGTTTTACAATTGAGGGCTGGGCGAACTCAAGACGTAAGGCTGCACCTGAGACACATCTTGGGACGCCGGAAAGAGATCTCAGAAACATGTGAAGTGGGTGATCCAAGTTACCTGATATTGCTGTAGTCCATACTTCGCAGCCATATAATAGTTTAGGGACAACTTTGGCATTAAACATTTGAATTGCTGCTGGAAGGTGTTTGCTGCCCTTCTGGTGATAAAATCGGACAATGGCATTAGAGGTTGTAGTTGCAGCAAGAGAGGCAGATTGTAGATGGGTGGTCCAGGAGAGATTATAAGTAAATATTAAGCCTAGATATTTAAAGGCTTTTACCTTTTCTAAGTAGCCACCTGTGATCTTAAGCGGCTCCAGCTTGAGTTTGCGGGAACGAGTGAAGTGGAGAACTTTCGATTTTTTATAATTAATATTAAGAGCTTCCGCCTTACAATAGGCGATAAATGCATTAACTGCATTTGCTAGGTCCGCAGCTGTTCTGGATAAGATGACGGCATCATCCGCATAGAAAAGGGAAGCAACGGGGTGGCCTGCTAAGTGAGGAGGGTACTTAGTTGCTAGCTTCAAAGGGGAAAGGGCGTCATGAAGATAAAGATTAAACAGTAAAGGGGCCAAGAGACAACCTTGTCGGACGCCCCTGGCCGTTGGGAATGGGGTGGTAAGGTAGCCGTTGGGACCAATTCGAACGCGAGCTGTGGTGTTTGAATAAAGGGAAATAATTAGGGAAAGGAGGTGTGGATCAATTCCCAAATGGGCAAGTTTGGACCATAATCTCTGTCTAGGAATGGAATCAAAGGCGGCCTCCAGGTCCATGAAAGCGGCAAACAGGTGGCCTTGCCTTGGTGCAGTGTATTTACTGGCAAGGTGATAAAGAGTTAGACAGTGGTCCATGGTTGATGCTGACTTCCGGAAGCCAATCTGTTCTGGCGGTAGAATGTTTCTCTCATGGACCCATGAAAGAAGTTCTTCCAGTAAGACAGCGGCAAATATTTTCCCCGGAATAGATAGTAAGCTGATGGGGCGATAGTTCCTAGGGATGTTTGGCTGGCCGCCTTTGAAAATCGGGACTATTGTAGCTTCTCTCCAGGAGTCAGGGATGTCTAAGGTGGAGGAGATAGCGGTGAATACAGAAGTCAGCTGTTCACTCCACCAAAGAGGGTCAGTCAGGAAAAGGTCCAACGGGACCATGTCTGGGCCGGGGGCCTTATTCCTACGCATGGACATTATGATGTTGAAGATGCGGGTTGAGGTAAAATTTACTGAGGAGGTGGAACTAGGAGAACGGGAACAGAGGTCCGACGGGGATTGAAGGTGATCTGTAAGATTATTTGGAGAAGCGAAACTGGCCGAATAATAAGCGATCCATTCGTCAGCGGAAATCAGGATAGCTGAATTGGGTGGTGCCGAAGGCCTAACTAAGCGCCAAAAGGAGCGGGAGTCATGCCTCTCTACAGCTGAACGAAGAGTGGACCAAGCCTCAAGGATGTGTTGCTGTTTCTTGCAATGAATCATGTTTCTGTATGTCCTTTTAGTAACTAGAAGCTCTGCACGGGTTTGGGGGTCGTTGGAAAATTTGATGATTCTGACCATTTTCCTAATTCGCCTTCTTAGGACTTTACATTCCTTGTCAAACCAGGGTGATTCGTAGAAGAAGCGTTGGTGGGTAGGCGAGGTGATGGTTATGTAAGTTGTTGAAAAAGCATCAATTAATTTCCGGTATTGGTCAGCGGGCGGAATTGAGTCAGAAAGGACTGTAGGCATATCAAGTGATTTTTGTATGTCCAGGGCAAGAGAGGAGCTGAGGCTTGTCCATTTCTTTGTTTTATATACAGGGTAGCTTTGTACGGTGGAACTATAGTTCGAGGGGACTGAGAATGGCTCTATTAGGCTTAACATTAAAGTCAATGGAAGGTGGTCACCACCAAAATATTCAGCCACTTCCATTTTTGTAGAAATTGAGAATAGCTCCGGCGTCAATAGAATGTAGTCGATCTGGCTGGGCGATCTGGCTGCGACATCTGTCACCCCATTGATCGCCAGGGTTGATTCGGCTGATCTGGCTGGCTAGGCGGGTGTCCCCTTCCTCCCTCACCGCTCCATGTGCGTCCCTCCCGAAGCTGCGCGCTCGGTGGAAGAGGACGACCATCCCAGATAGAAGGAGTGTACCGTTCTTCGGTCAAGGGTTTTCCCAGTAGTGATGTATGGAAGTGAGAGCTGGACCATAAAGAAGGCTGATCGCCAAAGAATGGATGCTTTTGAATTATGGTGCTGGAGGAGACTCTTGAGAGTCCCATGGACTGCAAGAAGATCAAACCTATCCTTTCTGAAGGAAATCAGCCCTGAGTGCTCACTGGAAGGACAGATTGTGAAGCTGAGGCTCCAATACTTTGGTCACCTCATGAGAAGAGAAGACTCCCTAGAAAAGACCCTGATGCTGGGAAAGATTGAGGGCACAAGGAGAAGGGGACGACAGAGGACGAGATGGTTGGACAGTGTTCTTGAAGCTACCAGCATGAGTTTGTCTAAACTGTGGGAGGCAGTGGAAGACAGGAGTGCCTGGCGTGCTCTGGTCCATGGGGTCACGGAGAGTCGGACACGACTTAACGACTAAACAACAACAAGAAGAAGCTCTACCAACTGAGCTACACCGCCACCCCAAGACTGGTCCAGTGCGCTAATTTGCTAGAGAAGAAGCATCTAGAACCAGTGATGTACTGGAAAGCATGTCAGACTAGGACCTGGGAGACCAGAGTTCTAATCCCTATGGCACCATGAAGATCACACATCTTGGGCTGTCTTTCAGCCTGACCTACCTCTCAGGGTGGTTGTGGGGATAAAATGGGGAGGAGGAGAATCTTGTATGCCACTTTGAGGTCCTTGGAGGAAAGATGGGATATAAATAGAATAAGTAAGTACGTAAGCAAGCAAGCAAGCAGGTAAGTCAGATTAACTTCTGCAAGAAAAAGTTTCATGAATCAAACCAAGTTGCAAATCTGGGCTTTTAAAAGGCAGAAACAATTTAGTGAATCTCTCCCCCCCCTTCTTTCTCTCCTGCTTTATTTAGTTGTGGATCTTGTGCCTGAGTGGTCTTATCACATTGTAGTTCTGAAATGCTGCCCGCAAAGACTCAATTCATAAAGAATACATACATTTTAAATTGAGAAGAAATTGCTTCTAAGGAAATTGCATGCCTTTTACTCCAAATATCCCATCAAACGCTTTCCCCTTCCCACATCACAAAGAATACAAACCATTTAAAGAGCAACATAATCCAGAAATGGGTGTTAAGTGCTTGACAGAAGAATGCAGTATTTACAGTATTCAGAAAGGGGTGAGAGTTGAAGGAAAGAAAACATAAAGAAGACAAGCTGCAAAAAGGATGGCATTCATTATTTGCTGGTCTTCAAAAATGCAACAGCGGGTGGGGAGATGGATTCGCCATAGCAACCTTTGCATTATAATGATAGCATGTCAGTGATGCCTCTGTATATCACAACAGATAGAAGATGTGTAAATAATTTATCCAGCTGGCCTCTGTTAAAATTCAAGATCAACTAAGTTCACAACATGTTCCAAATACTTTGGCCATTGTGGTTTCCATTGCTTCCTTCACAGTTTGCAGGGGTGGGGGTGGGAAAACCTCTTCGTCTAATCCACAACTAGGTTAAGACTGCAAAATTATATACAGTTACTCAGTTAATTTCATGGAACTCAACGGGTCTTTCTTCTGGGTAGAAATGTATAGTATTTTGCTGCAAATTGCAATATATGGATCGAAGCCCTTTTTGCGCTAGAAACAAGTAGAGATGGGGGAGAGAAATTAAGTTTGGTTTTCATTTGAATATGAACTTGCCCAATATGCACTTCTTGAAAATTGAAACACTGTGATCTTTCGAAATACGCACTTCTTTGAATTTTGCAACTTTTCTCCAACCCAGCAATAATGCACATCCTGGAGGAAAGTGTGCATAACAATAGATGCATTAGTGAAAATAACATACAAATGTGCATTTTCATAGGGAAGATGCATGGAAAAATGAGTATATTACAGAAAGTTGCATACAAAAATGTGTACATTGGGAGAAATTTGTGTTAACTTGCTGATGAATTTTCATGAGGGTTCCCCGCCCCCCCCACTTGCAAGCTAATGCAGAAATGTGGACAACTGAACTGAAAAGACTGGATAAACCAGAAACCGAGACAAACTGAAACTGATCAGTTCATCCATCTCTACTGACCAGTAAAGTAGGAGACATGAATCTATGTCCAGAGGAACCTTAGGTTAGCAGAGCCCTCTTGCTCCTTGATATGTCGTGTCCAATTCTCAGTTGCTACCCGATATGCATAGAGCTCCCATCCTGAACATATGTATGGTCCCATTCCCCATCTTTCAAATTCCTCCTCAAAACATATATTTTGTTTGATGTGTTCTACAAGTTATGACTTTGGTCCTCATTCCCAACTATAAAAGGCAAAGGTAAAGGTACCCCTGACCATTAGGTCCATTCGTGACCGACTCTGGGGTTGCGGTGCTCATCTCGCTTTATTGGCCGAGGGAGCCGGCGTACAGCTTCCGGGTCATGTGGCCAGCATGACTAAGCCACTTCTGTAGAACCAGAGCAGTGCAAGGAAACACCGTTTACCTTCCCACCAGAGTGGTATCTATTTATCTACTTGCACTTTGATGTGCTTTCGAACTGCTAGGTTGGCAGGAGCAGGGACCGAGCAACGGGAAGTCACCCCGTCATGGGGATTCGAACCGCCAACCTTCTGATCGGCAAGTCCTAGGCTCTGTGGTTTAACCCACAGTGCCACCCGCGTCCCTTATTCCCAACTATTCCTTCCTTCCTTCCTTCCTTCCTTCCTTCCTTCCTTCCTTCCTTCCTTCCTTCCCTTCTTTCTCTGTCTTAGATTATCTAGTTAGGGTTCGGGGACCTATTTTACCAGTGTTAACTCTGTACTTGTGTGTAGAAGAAGAGAAAGACTAGCACCATACAACATACAACAATTTCTCAGCAGAGCCACCTCAAAACCCCGTCATCCCTGGTCATTGGTTATGCTGACTGATGTGCTTGGGATGATGACATGCTCTGAAATGGGTAACACACCCATGTATTGAGCTTGTCACTTGTGATGAACTACCTATTCAGGCAACAGCACGCATGGAGAGTTGTCCCCAGATAAGCCTAGATGTTATTCAAGAAGCACTGAAAATATTACAGAAGGCAGCAATAGAATCTGAAAGCATGTTGCGGTTGATCATTATGATCTGCTCCATGCATAAACCTGCCCCGCAAA
This sequence comes from Podarcis siculus, assembly GCA_034642415.1. Lineage (NCBI taxonomy): Eukaryota > Metazoa > Chordata > Lepidosauria > Squamata > Lacertidae > Podarcis > Podarcis siculus. The sequence continues at coordinate 1,847,580 of JAXCMG010000038.1, forward strand.
TGCAGGCTGAAGGAGCACCAGCTATTGACATTGTTTCCATTTGGACCATTTCTTATTCAAGTGGGATATTCTGGTTCATGAACATCCTGCCTCTCCCCCTGAAAAGGGCAGAGTGTGAGTGTTCACAGAGAACACTGAGGTTTTTTTAAGTGTTTAGCAGAAGCAGCCTAAGGCAGTTGCCTCACTCTGCTGAATGGTAGCGCCGGCCTTGCATACGCCTCTGGAAATGTTAGAAGTGCAACTAATTATTGCTGTATTTTCTGCTTCCATGGAAGCCGTCGTCTTCCACCACCATTTGGAAATTTTGTAGGTGTTGCCTTGAGTAGAGTATGTTTATTTTTTGAAGTTACATTTTGGTAACAAATCAGTACAGTGGTACCTCAGGTTAAGAACTTAATTTGTTCTGGAGGTCCATTCTTAACATGAAACTGTTCCTAACCTGAGGTACCACTTTAGCTGATGGGGCCTCCCGCTGCCGCCGCCGCATGATTTCTGTTCTCATCCTGAAGCAAAGTTCTTAACCCGAGGTACTATTTCTGGGTTAGCGAGGTCTGTAACCTGAAGCGTCTGTAACCTGAGGTACCACTGTATTGTGGTCCCTATCTCCATCCTCTCACAACGAGCCCGTAGGCTGAGATTAAGTAATGGGCCAAGCTCACCCAGTGAGCAAGGATTTGTGGATCTCTCTGGTGAAAGTTCAAGACTTCTAAATATGGCCTTGCCTTAGTTCTGACTATGCTCAGTATTCCTATGACATAGAACACTCCATTACATTTTTGCTACTATTCTGTTTGTGGCTATCACTCTGGAGTGTACTTCATAGCAGGACTAGAATGGCGAAGACCAAATGACAATGACATCAACATTGCATTGTTTAAAATCTGTTTCAGTGAGATTCTTTGGGCTTGAGAAGCACCTGGCCCTATCATGCGGCCGCTGAACCTCATTTGTATAGCTAGATGCTATCCAGTTTGCTAAAGTCAGAAAAAACAGTTGGTGAAACTGGTTAATGGGTCAGAACAGGACCAGAGATATCTAGTTCAAATCCCCATGAAACTTCAACAAGGACTCCCTCTCATTGTGAGGATAAAAGAGAGGAAATGTATGTGTTATATGTTTATTGCATTTTCATGGGGTGGAATCCTACACCACTCTCTTCCGATTGTTAACAGATGGACCGACACCCCCCATGTGCTGTTTGGGAGGTGGGGGCTCTCCCAACCCCCCAAGACAATTTTGGGGGGCACAGAGGGAGAAGGGGGGAAAGCCTAATTGTGCAAGTGGGAGTTCTTGCATAGGGTTTCTGCTGATGGAGTTGGTTAAGTGAATCCCACCCATCCTGTATACCACCGAGGCCTGCTATGAGAGGAAGGATGGCATACAAATCAAATAATAAAAGGAAAAAATTGTTTTCTTAAACCATGTTAGATGAAGGCAGGAGAAAAATGCAACCCATCACTAAAATGTGGTCTCCATTTCCTGCTTTCCGCTTGTTCCCTGGATGTGATTATACATCTGCTGTCATCAGAAACAAGAAGGTTAAACCTTACACGACAATGTTGAATTCTTTGATCATTGTCTGAGCTTGGAGACACCAACACTTATGTACAACAAAAACATCTGTTATTGGAGAATTCATCTGAGTATTGGAGAGTGCAAGGTGAATGAAGTGAGTTTTCTGGCGCTTAGCAAAATGTTTGTACTGCAAGACCAAGAGAAATTTGAAAAAGACATCTTCAGGACCCATCAGTCTTCTTCCTTTTGAGAGAGTGCCTGAGAAGCACTTAGGAGGAATCAACATTACAGTGAAGTGTAAACATGCACCAAAGAGTCAACAGGGAAATATTTTCAATTTGTCATTCAGTATTCTTGGCTGTTTGATCTCTGTGCATTCCATGTTGAATTGATCTGACCTGCACCTCTGGGACTAATGAGTGGAATGAAACTTAGCTATTTGACAACTTTCACACATCCCAGTTGTTCTAGCGCAGTTCTTGGCTTAATAAATAAACATCATAACATGCATTAAAAATGCTCATTTTGAGAGACGGAGTGTTTTAGAAACCTGACGTGGAAACGGGATGCGATAGACTTACGGACAAACATACGAGTAATAGTCTAATTCATTCATTCCTACTTGCCAGCATGGCTGGAAGGCAGAGAAGGGCCATAGCTCAGTGGCATTGCATCTGCCTCACATGCAGAAGGTCCCAGGTTCAATCCCCAGGTAGGCTGGGAAACCCTGGCCTCAAACCCTGGAGAGCCAGTCCTATTCAGTCTGTACAATACTGAGCTAGGTGCAGGGACAGATTTAGGGCAATGCAAGCAGTGTGGTCATGCTGGGTTTGCAGCCAAGAAGGGCACCTTCTCAAAGCCAAGTGAGGGCTTGCCTGGCTTTGGAAAGGAGGCGTGAGGGCTCTGGTAGGGTCCTAGAGTCCTCTTGTCTCCTTCCCAGTCAAGCACTTACCAGGCTTTGGGTAGGAGGACACTGCCAGAACCTCAAGCCCAAAGCCCAGCCTAAGCTGCTGCTGCAAAGGGCTGTGGGGATGGCATCAAACGGCCTTGCACAGAACAGCATATTAGCAAGGTAATATGCTTGGTAAATAAGAGGTATGACAGGCATCTTCCTGTGTCCCTATGGCACAGAGTGATAATCAGCTGGTAGTCAACTGACTTGGGGAAGAGCAGTATCCAGATGGGACACATATGATCATCGTAGCAGCTGAACAGATGAAGAGAACAATGAAGAAATTATGTCTGTGTCACCAGATAAGAGTCACGACAACTGACAAATATTGCCATTGAGAATCATAACACACTATCACAGTTATTATTATTATTATTATTCAAAAAATAAAAAGTTCTGCAGAACCAGCATGATTCAGCCAAAGTTACGTTTTAAGTCTATATTGGCTTCAATGGGAGAATTAAGGAAGTGTTCGACTTGGAGTGGTTCACATCGAATCAGCATCCTTAACAAAGGCCAGATACTTTGCACTGTAACATCTGCCCTGACTGGTGAAAGCTGCTTTTCAAGTATCCAGACATGACATCTACCATGCAGTTAATAAGATTATAAAATTAAAAATACGTATAGGTACTGTGAAGCTGCCTTATGGCCAGTGCTTTCTTTCTAAAAAAATGTTTAGGGGTACTCTCATTCCATATGAGACTCAGGAAACACCATGACAGGAAATGAGGCTGCCATCGGGAGTAGCAACGGAACTGACGATTCACCGTTCTAGAGAAGAAACTAAATTTTTAATTTTTTTTAGTTTCTTCTTCTGTTAGATTCACAAAATGTTTAGGGGTATGCATACCCCTGCGTCCCCCCGGAAAAAAGCACTGCTTATAGCAAATCAGGACATTGGTTTTTATAGTAGCCCAGTGTTTCCCAAACTTGGGTCTCCAGCTGTTTTTGGACTACAATTCCCATCATCCCTGACCACTGGTCTTGCTAGCTAAGGACAATGGGAGTTGTACAGTGGTGCCTCGCTAGATGAAAAGAATCCGTTCCGCGATTCTCTTCGTCTAGCGGTTTTTTCGTCTTGCGAAGCAAGCCCATTGACAGCTTAGCGGATTAGCGCTACAGCTGTCAAGCGGCTTTTCGCGATCAGCTGTTAAGCGGCTTATCAGCGGAACAGCTGATAAGCGGCTTAGCGGCTTAGGAAAAGGGCGAAAAAAGTGAAAAAAACCCGCGGGGGGGGGCGCAAGATTTTTTCGTCTTGCAAAGCAACCCCATAGGGAAATTCGTTTTGCGAAGCGCCTCCAAAACGGAAAACCCTTTCGTCTAGCGGGTTTTCCGTCTTGCGAGGCGTTCGTCTTGCGGGGCACCACTGTAGTCCAAAAACAGCTGGAGACCCAAGTTTGGAAAACACTGATCTAGCCCAATGCAGTTATGGCTAGTCCTGGAAAGAAGTCAGATGTGGGAAGTGGGTGTTTGTAGAAACTTTTCACTTCCAAGCCACCTTCTTCCCTCCCCCCACATTTCACATTTCCATCTGTGCAAGTGAGCATTTGCTTCAGACCTGATGTTTATTTCTAATCTTCATACTGCAGTCTTCTGCAGTCCCATGTTAACCTGCAGGTGTATTTCTGTGAGGGGTGTGCGTTTAAAGGTTGTTTTTTTAAAAAAATATTTTTTATTGATCAATTTCCACATAACAAATTATCAGACCATATAATCACATACATTATTTCCCCCCCCCCACAAGGACTTCCCCCAGCTCCTCCCCCTGATTTCTCTTCACATATTTTCTCTGCATATTATAAAATTGTACATATCCTTACATATCTATCCATCATGTTATTAACCAATAAATTTGTGTGTGTTTATTCAAAACCTGCCAAGGAGTCCAGTTCATTTTGTTGTCTTTTTAAATAGTTTGTAAAAAGTTCCCATTCCTTCTTGAAGTCACAGTTGTCCTTGTCTTCCAATTTGTAGGTCAATTTGGCCAGTTCTGCATAATTCATCAATTTCTCATGCCACTGTTCTTTCGTTGGGATTTCCTCATTCTTCCATGCCTGTGCTATCAAGACTCTTGCTGCTGTTGTAGCATACATAAATAAATTCTTTGTTTTCCTTGGCAGGTTTAAAGGTTTTTTAAATTTCCTCTTCTCCCTCCAGTTTGGTTTATACCTAACATAGGTTTTTTTTATTGTTTAGTAGTGACATGTTCTCTACAGAGAAGCTCAGTCCTTCTCTTCGGTCCAGAAAAGGAATAAGCCCTGAGGGCTTTCTGTTGCTTTGCTATTTCCAGCAAGCGTAGCAGATCCGGTCCCTGCGGTGGACTCTAATCTGCCGGAGGCAGTCAAAATAATGAACCACATGTGATCGACCAGTCAGGGTGACTCTGGTTCTTTTGAAAGTATGGTTCTTCTTTGGGGCAGGAACAGGAAGACAGTGATGCCTTAAAAATAAAACTGCTTTCTGAATAGTCTGCCTTAACATTTAGGTTTGAGGAACTCTCGTCCTGCAGGGAATTCAGATATATTCTTCATTTCTATGCATATCCTGAGAGTTCCAGCCGTAGTCTAGAATCCCTGGAAAATACTAAATGTGGCTTCTGGTTGGATTTCCATGGATGTTGTGAAAAAATATGGATAACAAAGCTGTTTCTATTCTACCTGGGACAGGCCTGTGTATCATTCCCTCAAGCCTAATGCAACTCACTAGTTTTGTCTTGTGTGACTGGAATCATAGGATTGTAGAGTCGGAAGGAATCACAGAAATCATCTAGTCCAGCCCCCTGCAATGCAGGAATCTTTCTCCCAATTTAGGGCTCAAACCCACAACCCTGAGATTAAGAGCCTTATATCACTCTCATATAACATCATTCCTAGCCTGACTGCACTGACTGCCAATTAGTTTCAAGGGTCAATTCAAAGTGCTGGTTTTGACCTGTTAAGGCTTAAATGGCTCAGGACCGAAATACCACAAGGGCCACGTCTCTCCATATGAACCAACTCACCCTGCGATCATCGCCCGAGCCCCTTCTCTGTGTGCCCCCTCTGCGGGAGGTCCAGAGGGTGGCAGCAGGAGAACAGGCCTTTTCTGTGGTGGCTCCCCACTTGTGGAATGCTCTGCCAGGGAGGCTCACCTGACAGTTTTGTTACATATATTTAGGCACCAGGCAAAAACATTCCTTTTCTCCTAAGCCTTTGACTAACTAAACAATATATGGCCTTCAAAACGATGGAGGGGGTATTGTTTTGTTTGTTATTAAGCGTCCTCATTTTGTATTTTTGTGCTGTAAACCACCCTGTGATCTTCACATGAAGGATGCTATACAAATTTCAACAACAACAACAACATGTAGATCAATTCCATATAGGTAACTACAGTCACACCTCGGGTTACAGACGCTTCAGGTTGCGTTTTCTCTGGTTACGGACGTGCTGAAACCTGGAAGTACTAGAACGGCCGTGCATGTGCAGAAGCGCTAAATTGTGCTTTGCACATGCGCAGAAATGCTGAATTGCAATCCGCATGTGCGCAGATGCGCCACTGCGGGTTGCGAGCCCTGTGGGTTGCGAACGTGCCTCCTGCACGGATCACGTTCGCAACCGAGCATCCACTGTATTTCAGATACAGTGCAGATACTGACTTGGATAGCAATATCCACGTAAAAGACTTCTTGCAAAATCAAGGTATCCAGTGGATGCTGAAAAGACCTTAGAAATGGAACTTGTCTTATATGTAATGAAGGGGGGGGCGCTTCCAAAAGGTTCGGGCAACCACACTAAGGGTTAGTTTCCTGTGTCATATGGAACAGACCACTTGAAGTGATGCAGGAGGCCCTCTATGGTAGTTAAAACTTTATTACATGCCCTTTTCATTTTGTTTTAGCTCAGGCAAAATTATGGGGCTTGCTTAAAAGGTAAAGGGACCCCTGACCATTAGGTCCAGTCGTGGCCGACTCTGGGGTTGCTGTGCTCATCTTGCTTTATTGGCCGAGGGAACCAGTGTACAGCTTCCGGGTCATGTGGCCAGCATGACTAAGCCGCTTCTGGTGAACCAGAGCAGTGCATGGAAACGCCATTTACCTTCCCGCCAGAGCGGTACCTTTTTATCTACTTGGACTTTGACGTGCTTTCGAACTGCTAGGTTGGCAGGAGGGGGCTTGCTTATATCAGAGCATATGCTCTTAAAATGAAAGCTATAAAATAATTTTATATTTGAAGCTCATTTATGTTTCCCCCTTGTTTTTGAACAGAATATATATGTGATCAACCACATTATAGATGCAACTTGCCAGGGGAGAGTCTTGCTGTAGGAGACTTTGGGAGACTTTGCCATCCCAGATCCTCTCTGAAGCAGCTATTTTACATGTCAAAATGTACCACTGAAGTAGGGTGCATGGTCGAAGCACATTTGGCAACTGAAAGTGGTGTTCACCTGCAATAGACTGTTTAAGGCTGCTGAATTATTCACAATGTGTATTGAACATTATCCTGTTTAGAAGTTTGTTTATCTTGATGTTTGGCAACTGAAAGTGCCTGCCAGTATTAGGCTGCTAAGCTGTCTTCGCCATCCTTGTTTTGTGTTCAGAAGCTGTTTTATGGTATGGCTATTTTGCATCTAGAGAATTTTTTTTAGAAAAAAATGCCACTGTACCACTGTAGAGGTGTGGGAGGTTGTCCTGTCTTTTCATATACTGTATTTTAGTCGTGAGTGTTTTATTCCTGAGTGTTCTCTGTCTAGCTGCATCTGCTGGGGCCATCATCATGCATTTTTATAATATAATATTATATTTTTATCCCACTCTTTCCCCAAGGAGCTCAGGGCAGGACCCATTGCTTCTCACCTGCAAACACCTGTTTTATCCTTGCCACACTCCTGTTGTGAATCTGGGAGAGAGTGGACTGGCTTGGAGTAGCCCAAGGTCACTCTACCTTCTGAGCCACGACTGGATCCTAGACCTCTCTCTTTCATTTTCTACTGCTTCAACTCTGAGCCCTGCACCACACAGGCTCTGCAGTTACATACCATTCACCATGCCAGGAATCAGATCTAGAAATGCGGCCCCCAATCCTTTCTGCCTGGCCCTTGGGACTCTCCCTAGGCCCCACCCCATATGCACCCTCCTCAGTTGTTTTTGTCTGGTTGAAATGTGCTCTTGAACTGTGACAATGCCTCTGGCTTGCCTGGATGAGGGATGGGTGTGTGTGTGTATGTAGAAACAGCTGACTATTGCACTTCTTGAATGGGATCTATTGCACAGAGGTGAGAGTAACATGGTTGTTCCATCCAAACTTCAAAGGAGAATGAACACAGTTTGAGTTTTGACTTGCAAAAGCAATAATTCCCCCCCCCCATAAAAAAGCAGCATAGAAGTATATGGCACCATGCATGCCTCAATCAGATTTCTTGACTAAGAATTTTCTAGGACATGATTTGTTTGTTTCTTAATGGAACAGTTGGCAGCATCAGCCAGAACAACTGTTTTCTCGAAGCCGCTGCTCTCTTTGAGAGTCATACTGAAGTCATTTCCTCGAGAACCCCTTCTCTATCTTTGTGTGTCACTTTCCTTCTTTAGACCTGAGATATATTAGGGCTCTCTGTTATTTTCTCGCATCTTTACTGCATCAGACTTGTATTTTTCAGACAACTAGCTGGAAGCGATGTTGAAAAGGTCTAAAAAACCAACAACCCACTCAAAAACTTTCTGCCAAAACACCACATTTGGTGTCATTTAGGCCTGCCCAAAATATTTACCTTTCTCTCTCTCTTTTGCAATTGGGAGTAGCATTTTGATAGGGGTAAATTGTTCATGATTGTGTGACTGTTAACTTTTTTCTTTGAACTTCTTTGCGTCTCCCAGCAAAGACAGCTAGGCTGCTATTTCCTAAGTGCTCCTCCAACCCCTGTGGCAGCCTCTGCTTCTTCCTATTACAGACTTCCCCAATTGGCTGCTTTCTGGGTACTTTGGTCTACAGTTGCCACCAGCCCCAGGCAGCATAACTTGGTGTGGCTGTATTTGTTGTTTGTAAGGCTTAACGGAAAATATTTAAGCAAACGAAAAACACAGTCCTCCTTTGAAATTTGCAGTTGTTTGAATTTTGCAATGCAGTTATCCCACCAAGTAATATGTACGCTCTGGTAAAACGTTCATATGCATTTGTGTATTAGTGAAGATAACATACAAAAATGCATTGTGTTAGGAAAAGATGTAGCAGCAAAAGGAGAAATGGGCACTAAAATGCTGATTAATTTTAATGGGGACATTTTTTAGAATTGCAAACTGATGTGGGGATGTGGAGAACTTAGCTTAAGGGTTGAAAAAATGAGAAACGGAAATTGACAGTGGCCAAGTTTGGTCTCTTAAATTTAAAGGCACTGACCTTTAAAGCCCTAAATGGCCTCAGTCTAGTATACCTGAAGGAGAGTCTCCATCCCCATCATTCAGCCCGGATACTGAGGTCCAGTGCCGAGGACCTTCTGGCTGGCAGTTCCCTCACTGTGAGAAGCCAAGTTACAGGGAACCAGGCAGAGGACCTTCTCAGTAGTGGCACCCTCCCTGTGGAACGCCCTCCCACCAGATGTCAAAAAGAAGAACAACTACCAGACTTTTAGAAGACATCTGAAGGCAGCCCTGTTTAGGGAAGCTTTTAATGTTTAACAGACCACTGTATTTTAATACTTTGTTGGAAGCCGCCCAGATGGGGGGGTATAAATAAATTATTATTATTATTATTATTATTATTATTATTATTATTATTATTATTATTATTAATTTCAGTGATGCCCTGTGCGACGCTAAAATTCGGCGCCCCCTGCATCTTGCACTCTGTTCTACAGCATTGTTGTGGCGCTCCCTGCAGTGCAGTGCCCAGTGCAGCCAAACCACTCGCGCTACCCTAAAACCACCTCTGCCACCCCTAATCAGGATGTACATAGACTTCCCCCCATGCTGTCTGAATGCATGAACATGGAGTTTGGGTGACCAGGGGTGGCCCACTCCATTTCTCCACCTGAGGGAAGGTGCCATCCCTCACGAAAGCCTTGCTTACCAGGGTCATATGGCTGACATGGCTTGTGGCAAGCAGGGGCACCCACAGGGTGCCACCCTGTGGAATTCAGCTGCCTGAGGCAGCTACTTCAGTCTGCCTCGCGGATGGGCCAGCATTGCGTGTGACCATGATTTGTTTGCCCTCATCCAATCTAAAATTACCTTCAGGCATCATCTCGGGATTTCCAGAGCCTCCCCAGGATTAGAAGATGGAAAGGAGAGATGGGGATGCCTGTCATCTACATATTAATGGGCTGAAGTGTCAGAGGGCTACTGCCAGTGGTTTCATGTAGATATTAAATGGTAACTAGAGCAAAGACTGAGAGCAAGTGAGGGCAGTTTTACAAAGGGTCCACCATCCTGCTTCCTGCAGTGGGCGGCCACTAGCAACATTAAACGCCCAGGAACATCAACAAAAGGGCTCCAGTGACCACCAATCCTTTACAGTACTTGCTAAAAGTTGTAAGAAGAAGAAGAAGTGAGAATTCAGGCTTTCCATTCAAGCTGTAAGAGCATCTGATTAGCACCCACCTGGATTTTCCCCCCAATGAAAGACAGCAGTACATATTAAGTAGTTGCTACAATGTACAGTATAGGCAACTTGCTAGCTTTAAACACGATTTGTTTACCCATTCCTGTTAAAAATGCACGACCAATGCTGGGCTAAGAATAGTTCCTCCTTTGGGACTGACATTTTCTGAGTGGAAAAATCATCGGGGGGGGGGAGGGAAGAAGGTGGCTGTTCCTATTTCTCCTCCTTCCTCCTTCTGCCTTTCCCTTGCTGGTTACTTTTCCATTCCTTTACATACAGACAGACAGACTTTCCCTTCCTCAGCCTTCTCGCCTCTTCTTATGAAGGGGTTGGTGCAAAAGCTCCTCATTTTAAAGAAATCCTAAAAGCCACTGGCAGATATTATGCTTATCCTACACAATTTGCTGGGTGCTGATAGGAAAGGCTGGAGCCAAACATTACCACTTTAATTTTCTTGAAATATGTGCTGCAGTGGGTTGGTAAGAAATCATTCCCCAACCCCCTCCCCCAGCTTAATTTCTGAAGACAGCTGCAAAATCCACCGTGCGTATTAGTAGTTCCTGACTATCTATAAGGAGTTGTTCTACCGTGTGCAGTGGGTATATTGCACTGGACTTTGGATGAATTATTTCCCCTGTCCAAGAAACTGTAGTGGCTGACATGAGAGTGACAGCAGCGGGGTCCATGGGAGTTTTCTGTTTCATAGAATCATAGCGTTGTAGAGCTAGAAGGAACAACGAGGGTCCTTTAGTCCAACTTTTTGGGTCCTTTTTTTGCCCAACATGGGGTTCGAACCCACGACCCCGAGATTAAGAGTCTCATGCTTTACCAACTGAGCTATCCTGGCCTACTGCTCACTGTATTGTTAAGTCTGTGTCTTGGCTAGGGATGGGGGAGAAATTCAATTCAGTTCGCATTCAAAGGCGACCCTGTCCAACATTCGCTTTCCAAAACAGTACATGCACCAAAACGCAGCGGTCCTTTGAAATCCACACTCCTTCAAATTCTGCTGTGTGTTTCTCTGACGAAGTCATATACTGGACATAAAAATGCATATACCCATGAAACTAGTTTTCAAAATGCATTATATTAGGGAAATTGCTTTGCCAAAATGTGTGTGTGGCACAAAATTGCATGCAAATGTGTAAATTAGGAGAAATTTGCAATGCAATGCAGATAAATTTTCACGAGGACTATTTTATTGTTATTGTTCTTAAATCGCAATCTGGCGCAGAAATTTAACAGTGGCAAAATGAGAAACTGAAAGAAACTCAAATTGAATGATTCACCTATCCCTAATATGGGATGTACCATTTATTTCTAGCTGTGTGCTCGTGTGACTGAATGTTCCTTATTTCCAAAACGATTTCCTGCACATTGACCCCTCATATCAGGAAATCTGACACCCTAATTGTCAATATGCAGTTGGGTTGTAGTTTTTTTTAAATGTTTGGCTGAACACTAAATCATGAGCTCCCACTGATGGTCAGAAGTGGTAGAGCCCACTCAACAGATTTACTAACTCAATGAGAACTAGGCTGCTGCGCATACTTGTGAATGGAGGTTTTTGCCTCTTGGTTGGGCTGTGGCATTAATTTCCTGGCGTATATTTGGACATGACCTGTTCAGAATTGCGGGTGCCAGAACGCAAGAGCATAACCCAGCCCTGAATTCAGCATGTTCACAGCTTCCCCCATCATTTATTGAGGCGTATAAAGTGCCTCCACCGTTTAAAAGCCATCAGTGTCAGTGAGCTATCTTGGAATCGCTTCCTCCACGACAACCCCCACCAGTATTTCATAACCAGCCTTTCTGCTCATCTTGCTGGAGGAGAGGGAGCAAATAGGTTGGGACCTACTCTTCCTTCCCTGTTTTCAAAACAGATTAGCACCGGGGTGGGGAGGGAGTGAACTTGTGTGTCCGGAGAAGCATTCTTAAGTCAGCCCGGCGCTGTCCCTAATCAGACGCTGCATTTGTAAGTAGAACATGTTGAATCTGTCATGGGTGATGATGACGTTGCCGCTGTTAAAAGAGACGCTGCATCTTGAGCAAGGCGAGACGGAAACATTGCAGACTGCAACCTCAGAACAGAAAGGAGGTCCCTATTGTCTCTCTCCCCCCCCACCCCAACATCTAACACTGATTGCATTTGTGAAACATTTCAAAACAAACAAAACCTCAAAGACGTTGGGAAGTGTAAGCGACTCAGCTGGTTACAATTTTAAATCCTCACCTTCCCCCCCCCCCCCCCCCCCGGGCACCCCCCCTTTTTTTTTTCCCCCCCCCCCCCCCCCCCCTCCCCCCCCCCCTCCCACCTCCCCCCCCCCCCCCCGGCATCGCTTCACTCCTGGTTTCTTTTTCACCGGTTTTTTAAAATGCTGGGATGCAAAGCAACTGAGGTCTCTCTCTCAAGTTGCAGCTGCCGAAATCTCTCCTAATTGCCTTTGCTGGGCATGATGCTCTGTAGAGGCAGGGAAGAGGAGACGTGTAGCTTTCATTCAGTGCCTTCAAGACATGTCTTTCCTGTAGTCAGCGGGGAGCAAAAAAAAAAAAGGGGGGGGGAAGCCCAGAGATCAATGCATTTGAAACTGACAGAGAGAACGAATGCTTCTTAGTAGCACATGCTGAGGATTGCGTGTGTGTGTGTTAGTGTGGTTGTGTGTGTGGTTTGTGCAGAGCAGAGGAGCTGCGTCCTGGTCCATATGCTCCTTGCTTACTGCAATGTTTTTTGCATGTTACTGTGCACTCCGGACTAACGTGAAGGTAAGAGGAGACGAGACGGCAATCCTGGAAGGACTGTGCATCTTTCTTTCTTTTCCTTCCTTCCTTCCTTCTTTCTTTTTTTTCTCTCCCTTTGACAAACCAAACCAGCTGCAGAAAATGTCTACCTTTTGTGTTGCTTGGTACTTTAGAAATTGCTGCTCGAACAGACATATCATTACAGGTGGTTGTGCGGGATTTATTTTTTATTGTGTCTGCGCGGCTTAATTGGAGAAGCATGCCGTTAATGTTTTCACAGCGTAGTGACCTTCTCCGTGTGACGGTTTGTAGTTCGGGTTTGACTCTTGCACCGGCAGAATAACAGGCTAGCTTGGTGTGTGTGTGTGTGTGGCTTTTTTTCTGTTTTAAGGGGGGCTGTTCTCTTTCGTAAAGGTCCCAGTAGGCCACGGATGAGACTCTGGAGGCTCCTGTTTTATGCCAGTTTGCTGCTTTGGGTTTAAGGCGAAGAAATCAGAATTCATTCAGCTTTGCTTCCTTCGTGCCTCCGGTGCTATGAGCTTGCTTGTTTTCTTGCTGATGATCTGTCTGGAAAAACCAGAGATCTGTCTGCTGTAGCTAGACTCTTGCGCCAGTCTGTTTCCAGCTTGTCACGAAATGCATACGAGCCAAATGCTGAAATGTGTCCGGCAATATGAGCAATATGTTGAGGTGTTGGTGGTGGTGGTGGGGACTGCCTGGCCCCCCAGTGCTTAAGAAAGAAATCCTTTTGGCTTCCTCGGTCACTTTGATCAGGCTTTTGACATCCACATTCTGTTGGCTTTTCTTCATTAACCTCCCCCCCCCCCAGTAACTTCCAACACAAAAGTTGCTGAATATTTTTCCTTGTCCCCAACCGAGGGCAAGCCAAGCTGAAAGGATGGGTGACACCACACTCTGCCGTAAGACGAGCCAGTGGGCCAGCCAGCAATTGGGAATAGAGTTGCATAATTTAAATGAATTACCGTCTTCTGTCAACCTATTGGGGAAGTATTGCTGCTGTTGTGGGACAGTGTGGTGGGGGTCTCACATTAAAAAAAAGGTAGAAACTCAGTAGGGAGGGGGGAGATGGAGTCCTACCCCATCAGGATGTTTATTCCATTGTTTAAGAGAAAGTTTTGTTTTCTGCCTGTATGGATGGCAAAGCTACTATCGCTGGTTTAGTGAGACTAATGTAGTCATACAGCTTTTGTCAATGGACATTTTGGAGATGTAAATGCAACCTTCAACACAACGGTGCAGTTTGAAGTTCAGGATAATAGACTCTTCATTCCAGTCACCCCAGTTTTCTGGTTTACATCCCTACCCGCCCAAACAACAATCAATTGCGTTCTGTGGCTAATGAGCATGCTCGGTTCTCATTGGGCTGTTGTTGTTGTGGTGTGGGTGTTGGTTTCTTTTTGAGATGTCTTGAGGATTGTTTTCCCCTGCTTATTCCTCCCTCTTGCGTGTGGGTGGTACCATTTTGGCTACATGAGCGCCGGCACTCACAGCCTGGACATCAGAAACAGAGGGAATGAAATGTTACATTGAGTGTCTGGAATGTGGTGAATGCTGTCAATCTCAGGCAAGTTCCATGAATGCTTAAAAACTCAAGAGACAGTCCTCTGAAGTTTAACTGTCTCCTGAATGCGGCTGACAGCATTCACTGGCATATGTCCAAGAAGTTGAGGGAACGTCTCTTTTTTTCGAGACATCCATGAAACGCAGCAGTTTTGGGCGTTCGCTGAAATACAGTCTGTTAATGCAAGTTGGCAGGTTTGGGGATTGTATGAAATCCCGTAAAGGAGCAGGTAATGTGTATGAATTAACAGCACCAACAGGGGATTTTGCAGTTTACCCGGGCAATATGTGATGCCAGGAAATGTGAATTGATTACAGATGTTTACATTGATTGATTACATTGACAGGCTAATATGCATTGCCTCTCCAGGAATTCTGTACAAAAGAAGACTATGTGCATTGACTGACCATTGACTGCCCTTGGTCCACCCTTCCAGTAACATTAATACACCATGTAAATTAATATTAATGTGTTCATAAATCCCTTGTCCAAGAATATTAATATTAATGTGTATTTAAATCCCTTGCTATTTCCGCTTGGCTTTATCTGAACATATACAATTGCCATTATTTTTATGGACATTCCACATCCATTCTACTTTGAATATACCTATATATATGTGCATATATGACTTCTGTAAGTTTCTTATTACTTTTAGTGAAAATAAAGGGCACATTCACTCAAGTCTGATAAGGACAATGCCTTGTATGTTACTGCAAATGTCAGAAACTTGTTGAATGTTGACATTGGTTGGTGAGAGTATACAAATCCCAGCAGGAAATTACAGAGCTGAATTTTTCAACATAACTTATTTCTGAAGTTTTATACCTATGGTACTGCACATGATGGAGATGGGCTTTGCAATTTATTGGTAAAAGTTCAGATATTTTCTTTGACATTTCTGTACTGCTTCTTCAAAGTGCTGGTAAGTGCCAACTTTCACCAAATTTCTGACATTTACTGCAGCATACAAATATTAAAAACCAGAGAGGTGTATACACCATAGATGTCTCTAAATTAGGGGGAGGAGTGAGAGTGATTAATGCACGGAATTAATTATTAATGCATGGAATTCTAAATAAAAAATGAACTGGCCTTTTATAAAGACAGTCAGGACTGCTGCAGGTTTACCTTACAGTTCTGCAGCTTAACATTTTGCCACTTTATAGTTAAATTTTATTAATCCCTTTTCTATTTTCAATCAGTTTCCAAAACTTGCAGCTGTGGGTAAGCCAGTTAGTATTGCCCCCTGGTTTCTCATCCTCCTCTTTCCTAGTCAGCCACGCTTGGGGCAGAGATGGGGAACCTCTGGCCCTCCAGATGTTGTTGGACTTCAGCTCCTATCAGCCTGGATCAGCATGGCCAGGGCTGAAGGATGAAGGGAGCTGTAGTACAGCAACATCTGGAGGGCTACAGGTTCCCCATCTCCGGCTTAGGGGATGCAATTCTACTTTCTGGGATTCCTTGATGCTTGTCAGATTTAACACAGCCTGCATTAGGGAATCCTGGTGCACTCTTGCTCCCTCCCATGGAATGATGTAATTGCTATTACAGTGGCAGAAATGAGAATTTATGCGACTCAGGGATTCCCTGCTCTAAAGGGTGAAGACTTGTGGATGTAGCCAATGGGGTGGTTTAAACTATGATTGCAAAATCCAGCGTAGCTTGCTTCACATGCTTTGGCACGTGGTTTGTGGAAACCCTGGCTTAAAGAGTGATCTCAAATGTATATAATTTTCTTTTAGATGGCCTGATCGCCTTTTCTTCTTATATAAATTTATCTTGCAGTATTTCATTAACACCAATCCTTCCAGTTTCATCTCCCAATAGGAAGAACAGGGATAATTTATGCTTAGCATATTGGCAATCCATTTGAAGGAGGAGGAAACTGTTCTGGGACCTGATGTACTTAGGTCAAAACCATGCTGTACATTTGCAATGTTCGTGTTACTTGTTCATAGTTTATGTGTGGGTTTGCAATTTTTTTGGGGGGGGGGTATAGTGTTGAAATGCCTTTGGCTGGAATGTTTACTAAACAAAATGGTATGGGGAAAATCCTGTAGAGATCAGTGGGTCACACACCGTCTTTTCACGTGCCTAGGATGATGTGATGATAACCTCTTTCACAAGACGGTTATTACTAAGTTGAAGTCAACATTAGCTGATTTGAGGCAGAGGTAGTTGTATGCTCACATGTTAAATGAGTCTTGTTGTGAATGTCTTAGCATGCCTGCATTAGCTTCCCCCAACCCAGTGCCATCCAGATGTTTTATACTATAACTTCCATTGGCTCTGATGGACCTTGCAAGCTGGGGCTGATGGGTGCTGGCGTCCGACATCAGCAACCGAGGTTGGGGACATCTAGACCATGACATGACTTGACATGCCTTGGAAAATCTTTGTGAACTTCACCAGGACATTCTGTGCTGGATTTGGGACTCACTGAACCATTAGCAGGACCAAGTACACATGTGTAGATCAATAAATTACAATTCAGGTCAGCTGTGAGGGGGGGGGAATAAAAGGCAATGAGATCTCGACCTGTGGTAAGGAATTTATGTGAGTGTAACCCTGATTGTATCAGGGCTCAATTTGTGATTTCAAGGTGTGATATTTTTTTGTATAGAATCCCATGGATGTAGCAATCAAAGGGAATTATATGCTGATCCTTAACATAGCTTCCCATCTCCTGTCATCCCCCCCTTTCTCAGGGAATGATATTTCATTCAAAAGAGAACTGCCAAATTTGCCTTGAAATACACATCTTTTCTGGCAAAAATGGGTGGCAGCTCTGCTTTTCATTTAAATAAAACTGATCAGGCACTTTTCCATCCCTGAAAAGAGAAGAATAGCCTTTGGGTTATCCTTGGGGTGGCTGACTGCGGTGGCAGTGATTGCTGCTTACACGTACAATAATTCCTGTTTTATTCTCCTGCCGCAGAAAATTGCTTATTTAAACAGAGTTTAGTAAAAGGTGCCCCCTGCTTTCACTCCTCCTAAGACATACTATACCAAGCTTATGTTGAAGGCTGGCATTGTTGTTAATTAGATTGGCACAGAGTTATGCTGGCTACCTGTTGTCTGTCTTTCCCCCCTTTTTCATTCTCTCACTCAGTGTTTGGGATAACTGTTAATAGCTATGAATAAACAATAGGAAATTATATTGCAACTGAAAGCCTTTAAAGGCCAGCACGCACTTCTGAGCACTGGAAACAAACCAAAGTTAGACCCTTCAGCAGCTCTTAGTCACTTAGCTTTGCCTGCTAGCGGCATATGTGTGTGAGGGGGGAAATATATTCCTGTATTTGTGATTGTGTTTTGCCTTCTGCATTCCTTTTGTATTGCTGGACATCAGTTTTGGAGTCCTTGTGGACCTCCAAATGTACAATCTTCCTGCTTGCATTTGCTTCTCTTTCTGATTTGCTCATGAGTAAGACCTGCAGTTTTGCATGTTCCTACTCAGTCCATATAGAGCAGGTCCACATTTGAGTGCAAAATTGTGCTCCATTTGTAATGAATGGAGGGCCATCAAAGGCAAAAGGAAAGCTTCCTTGAGCTGAACGGCCATGCGTTCTAGCCCTTCCTTCTTCCAGAAGCCTTTTCTTTGGCGATCACTAATAGCTGAGTAAGATTGTCTTCCATAAACACAGTTTTAGCAGTGACTGTGGAGGCCAATTCTGGATCCACACACACTTTCACAGTGGGAACATAGGATTCCGAGCAGAAGTTGATCATGGTGAGGGTTTGCCAAGCGTGGCTTCCTCTTAGCACGTTTCTCCCTTTCATCCTGAGTTCGAGCGTCTTCAAAACCCATTACACCTTTGGTAAAGGCTGTTCTCCAATTGGAGCACTCGCAGGCCAGTGTTTCCCAGTTGTTGGTGTTTATACTACATTTTAAAATATTTGCCTTGAGAGTCTTTGAACCTCTTTTGTTGACCACCAGCATTACACTTTCCATTTTTAAGTTCGGAATAGAGTAGTTGCTTTGGAAGACGACAATCAGGCATCCACACAACATGACCAGTCCAACGAAGATGATTTTGAAGAATCATTGCTTTGACACTGGTGATCTTTGCTTCGTCCACTACACTGGCATTAGTTCGCCTGTCTCCCCAAGTGAGCCTACTCTTGAGCTGTCCATGGTGCTGAAACAAATCTCAGGGCCCATTTTCTCAATGGAACTGCCTGGCTATTGCCTGCTGGTTTCCTGATTCCAGTAAGAGACTGTGTACTGGTAGTTCAGAGGTTATCAGCTGCTGCTGCAGAAGCTTTGGACCAAAGGCTCAAAACTCATGGTGTGGGCTAGTGATGAAGTATTAAAGCAACCCACTTGTCAGGACTTTTGCCAGACTGAGCATGCAGAAAGTGACTCACATGCAGGGCAAAGTACACATCACGCAGTCTTGACAGAGAAAATGCAGGATGGTTATCTGCATCTGTGTTCCAGCAATATGCATGTTGCCTTGCACATCATATTTTGGCCACTAATTGTGAGTTTCTTCCATGAAGGATTGAAAAAAAAAATTCCCCTGCCCAGGTTCAAAATTGGTTCATAATGTTTCCCATATTTTCAGCATTCAGTTAGGAACTGCAAAGTGGAGGCAGAACAGTGCAGTTCCTAAACAACTGCAGGTGGTAAATGTGTTTTGTGAAATAAATAAGTAAAACAGTGCTCCTCACCATGAAACTGTGGCTCCTGGTTGGGTGCTGGAACACGGAAGTGGCACCATCAGGTCCGGCAGAGTTGGTGGCAGTCTTACCTATCACTTCATGGATGTCTGTCATACTTGCAGGGCTGCTTGCTCCCATGCTGCACACTCTATAGCAGCCACAGGCAAACTCAGCCCTCCAGATGTTTTGGGACTACAACTCCCATCATCCATAGCTAACAAGACCAGTGGTCAGGTAAAATATACTCAAGAGTCGAGTAGTAATTTCATGCTCTTTATTTCAGCTCATAGGAACAGTGATTGAATTTCCCCCCAAACCTCAGGCTTTATATACATTATTTACACAATGAGTACTGTCTGATTGGTTGCTTATGTTTCCCTCCTGGAGCCTGATTGGGCTGTTGCTGCAGGCCAATCAGTTGTTCCATCCTAGTTTCCTACCAGCCTAATAGGCTGATTCACTTCCTCTTGGGGTCTGATTGGCCTGCTCCTGCAGGCCAATCAGGTTGTTGCATTCTAGAATCCTACCTGCCTATTGTTCTAGGGTCCAAGCTTAGTACAAAACATTAGGGATGATGGGAATTGTAGTCTCAAAACATCTGGAGGGCCGAGTTTGCCTATGCCTGCTCTATAGACTCCCTCCTATGTGGAACTAGAGCCCAATGCAAGTAATGGACAGTGTGGAGTCTCCCAGCAGAAGTGGGAATTTTGGAGGTAGGCAGAAAGACTTGATGGTTTGAAAAGCCATCCATCAGGGAGGAAGGACACTTTCCTCTCATGACAGCATAGCAGGGTTAAAATAAGCAAGTGCTGAATATGTGCTAACAGCCTCACCAGCCTGGTCTGAAGAATGCTGATCATGCAGGCATAAAAGTCGGGCATCAGTTCCAAGTATATCTCATTATTGATTATGGACACATCTCAAAATAAGGATGTCCAACTCATAACAAAGAATAGTATTTGCAAGCGGTGGAAATTCTTTGCAAACTTTGGTCATCATCACTCGTTAATTTACAGTGTATGTACCTGGTCCTTGTTTCCTCTTTCAGTCCCCATATTTTCTCTTCTGTTTTGCCTCTTCTAGGCTCTCCTCCTCCTCCTCCTCCTCCTCCTCTAAGGCCTCCGTATTAACCTTAAAACCAGTAGAAGTGCTGTGTGCGCAAAGGGGGCAGTGAAAAAATAACACATAATAGCGGTAGTACTAGAATTGTTTCAAATGGAATCCTTGGGATGGAATTGTCCCCCCCCCCCCCCCCCTATTCAGACAGGGGCACGTGGCTCCTGAGTACAAGCCAGAAAATGATAGCCTACAAGAGCCTATCCAATTGGAAGCAAGTTGGTAAAACATAGTGCAGCCTGTGCTCTGTTCTTTCAAACAACACATTATGGGGAAGGCTAAATAGTACTGCTAGCTATGAAAATCCTGGCTGTATTTTGATATCTACCTGTTTCTCTTTGATTTTTTCCCAAACTAAAAATACATGTAAAAACCGACATCAGTGTATGGTAAATATTCCGTGGTAGAAAATGCCGGCTATTTTATTTTATTTTTTAAATTTCTGTATCACCTTTCATCTGAGGATCACAGGGCAGTTTACAATATAAAACCCCCCAAATGCAAACCGTAGTAACGAGCAAAAGCAATACCTCACCACAGTTTTCTAATGTTTCCTCTATCTTCTAAACTCCTTCCACACACCAAGCATTCAAACGGTTTCATTGTTATTACAGTGGTACCTTGGGTTACAGATGCTTCAGGTTACAGACGCTTCAGGTTACAGACTCCTCTAACCCAGAAATTATAAGGGATGCAGGTGGCGCTGTGGGTTAAACCACAGAGCCTAGGACTTGACGATCAGAAGGTCGGTGGTTCGAATCCCCATCATGGGGTGAGCTCCCGTTGCTCGGTCCTTGCTCCTGCCAACCTAGCAGTTCGAAAGCACGTCAAAGTGCAAGTAGATAAATAGGTACCGCTCTGGCGGGAAGGTAAACAGCGTTTCTGTGCACTGCTCTGGTTCGCCAGAAGTGGCTTAGTCATGCTGGCCGCATGACCCAGAAGCTGTACGCCAGCTCCCTCGGCCAATAAAGCGAGATGAGCGCCGCAACCCCAGAGTCGGTCAGAGTTGGTCAGGGGTCCCTTTACCTTTACCTTTTACCTTCAGGTTACAGATGCTTCAGGTTACAGACTCCGCTAACCCAGAAATAGTACCTTGGGTTAAGAACTTTGCTTCAGGATGAGAACAGAAATCGTGTGGTGGCAGCAGGAGGCCCCATTAGCTAAAGTGGTGCTTCAGGTTAAGACCAGTTTCAGGTTAAGAACGGACCTCCAGAACGAATTAAGTTCTCAACCTGAGGTACCACTGTACCAGTGAAATTATGGGTGCCCCTGCAGAGTTCTGTCTGTTGTCTCCACCGCCAAATCTCTGAGGTCTGGAGCATAACATAAAATGGGAACGTAAGAAGAGCCTGTTGGATCAGTCCAAAGGCCCGTCTTAGCCCAGCACTCTCTTCCCACAGTGGCCAGATGCCCATGGGAAGCCTGAAAAAAAAGGACCTTAACTCAACAGCCCTCTGTGATTCCCAGCCATTGGTATTCAGAAGCATGTAACCTCCAACTGTGAAGGTAGCAACCATTGTGGCTAGAAACCATTGATAAGCCTTCTCCTCCATGAATTTCTTTCATTCTCTTTAATAAAGCCCTCCAAGCTGGTGGTCACCCCTACCTCATGTGGGAGCAAATCCCATACAGTGGATCTCCAGAACGAATTAAGTTCTTAACCCGAGGTAGCACATTAAGTGGGTTTATTTAATGTTTCAAACCCTGACAGCTAGAGTCCTAGCGGAAAGATTCTCTTGTTTAAGCCCTGAACTCCAGTTGTTTGTTTATTTAAAGCATCTTTTATCCCACTCTTCAGCCAGAAAAAGCTTCCAGGGTGACTCACAAATATCAGCGGCAATGCAAGGTTTACGCGCATGATGCGTAGGAAAGGCAAAAAGGTTCCCCTTCTTCTTGTTGATCTGTGTATGAGAAATGCCCACCTTCTTTCTCTCAAAAGATCACTTGCATGCTAGATGGGATACTGGGGGGAAATTGCACTGATGGTAGCTTTGTTTGTGGTTGTAGCACCATAAATCAGAGCAATGTCACTGAATGCAGCTGATGGTGATAAACTGCAGTGGACGATAGGTCTCTTGTTTAGTCTTCCTTTTTTTGGTATTATACAGAAACTGCCCAAAAAGGTATTGCATTCTCTTTGGAGTGTTTAATCGACATTTTAATCTTAAGTGCATTGATCAATGTGCAAAGTGTGTATGTACCATACTTTTTGCTCTATAAGACTCACTTTTTCCCTCCTAAAAAGTAAGGGGAAATGTGTGTGCGTCTTATGGAGTGAATGCAGGCTGCACAGCTATCCCAGAAGCCAGAACAGCAAGAGGGATTGTTCAGGCTTCTGAGATTCAGAATATTTTTTTCTTGTTTTCCTCCTCCAAAAACTAGGTGCGTCTTGTCATCTGGTGCGTCTTATAGAGTGAAAAATACGGTATATAGCTGTATAGTGGATATACAGTACTGTTCCTCTTGCTTACTCATATTGTAACACTCTCTTTTGTATACTTGCTTCTATAGCTCCGGGCTTTCACAACTCAATAAATCTAGACTCAGCATGGAATGCATGCGAAGTTAACATTCAAAGTTGTAAAGGGATCTTCTCACCGTTTACACTGCAGTATCTTACTCGTTGTGTAAGCAAAGGTATATAAAGCATAAGGTCATGAAAAGGCTTGTAACTTTTTATCATTCAGACTTACCCTGCAATTCTTTGGCTGTCTTTTCCTGTTGGGTAGAGAGTACGGGAGCATGGGAACATGCTGAACTCGCCATGGGTTTGCTGCTGAACATGCTGTACCTGTGACATGTTCTCTCCATCCCTATTGGAGTATCAGGGAGTGCTTACTGCAATAAACATAACTGGTGTCAAGGACAGGCATTGTTGGGGCCAAGGTCCACATCCCTGCAGGAGAGCTCTGAATATTGTTAAGCGGGCTGAGAGGTGTTAAGAGTCCTATTACTTCCCCAACAAGTTTCTTGAGAAAGAGGGGTTGATCATTAAGCCACTCTGAGACTCTGTGAAGGGAATAGGGGTCTCCTAATGACTCTTAGCACCCTTAACAAACTACACATCTCAGGATTCTTTGAGGGAACTAAAGATTGTTTAAAGAAGAAGAGTTTGGATTTGATATCCTGCTTTATCACTACCCGAAGGAGTCTCAAAGCGGCTAACATTCTCCTTTCCCTTCCTCCTCCAAAACACTCTGTGAGGTGAATGGGGCTGAGAGACTTCAGAGAAGTGTGACTAGCCCAAGGTCACCCAGCAGCTGCATGTGGAGGAGCAGGGAAGCGAACCCGGTTCACCAGATTGCAAATCTACTGCTCTTAACCACTACACCACACTGGCCTTAAAGTGGTATGATACTGTTTTAACTGTATAGTGCAGATGAGCCTAGAGTGTAGGATTATCCTCCCCCTTTCTTACCTGCTTTCTGTGCACCCAGGTGGCAACGATATAAAAATACAAGATTAAAATCAGTTAAAACAATTTACCCTCAGAAGAACAGGGTGGGTCATAAAAGAATGGGCGATAGCCAGCCAAATTACTAGTGCAAGGACTTCTGGCTGCACAGGGGAACCTTCTGCCTTCTTCTTCTCCCCATGCACACTTTTACCTCCCTAAATCTGTTCTGGGGGCTCCCTCAGCCCCCCAGCAGTGATTGGGGGAGGACAGAGGGGCACACGGAAAGAGGAGGGGGAGGGGATTTCATTGCACGAGCAAAATTCATTGCACCAATGGATCTACTTCAGGCATAGGCAAATTTGGCCCTCCAGATGTTTTGGGACTACAACTCCCATCATCCCTAGCTAACAGGACCAGTACTTCATTGGGTAAAGGTAAAGGTACCCCTGCCCGTATGGGCCAGTCGTGACCGACTCTAGGGTTTGTGCGCTCATCTCGCTCTAAAGGCCGGGAGCCGGCGCTGTCCAGAGACACTTCCGGGTCACGTGGCCAGCGTGACAAAGCTGCACTGGTGAGCCAGCGCCGCACACGGAATGCCGTTTACCTTCCCGCTAGGTAAGCGGTCCCTATTTATCTACTTGCACTTAGGGGTGCTTTCGAACTGCTAGGTGGGCAGGAGCTAGGACTGAACGGCGGGAGCTCACCCCGCCGCGGGGATTCGAACCGCCGACCTTACGGTCAGCAAGCCCTAGGCACTGAGGTTTTACCCACAGCGCCACCCGCGTCCCACTTCATTGGGTACTATCCAATAATTTAGCTGTCAAAGGCAAGAGTAAAGAGGTTCATCTTCATAATATGACAAATGTGATGCAGTGAAGGTGTCAGATACACATCTGTGGGAAGAGAAATCCACAATTTTGGGGTTACCACCCTGCAAAAGTCTGAAGATGCTGGAAGTATTGAGAGGGCTCCCACTGCTGATTGTAACATTCCCACGAAAGTCCATAGAGAAAGAGGCGATTTGCAGATACTAGGGGACAAAGTCATTTGAAACATATTGCTTCAACCCTAACGTATGAGTTTTTTGCTGTCACAGAGACCTCCTTGCAGTAACTGCCTCATCATTCAAACCTATAACGATATAAAAATCAGAGCCAAGTAACATTACATCAAAATTACATTACTTTGGAGAGGTAATGTGGGCTATAGCAGGACAGGATGCAAATAAACAAGATATGCGGCGTTAACCCAATGCTTCTATGTCCAGACCTTTCAGGGGAATGTAGCATTCTTGTAATATCTACCAACAGTGAATGCTTTACTTGGTCACATTGTGGTTGAAAATGGCGCACTTGTTGCCCCCCCCCCAATATTTATTGCATAAGGTATTTTTCACATGTTGCCCTTGAATCAATAAGCTGATTGCACAATACCCAAGGCCTTAGGGTTTTGGTAGTTGATATGATGGGATTTGTAGTCCAACACATCTGGAGGGCACCAGCTTCATGAAGGCTGCTCTAGGGACACCAGGCTGCATTTTTACCATTTCATTTTCCGTAATTCTGTGTACACCGCTTTGCTTTGTTAAGCGGTATACAAATGTTTTAAATAAAAACGAACGACAAAAATGAAATGTGTTTAATTTCTGGCTCTTGCCACAAAAGGTTTGGCTAGAGGGCTGCTCATTGTGCCTATGTGAAATGAGTGCTCACTCTAAAGTGCCCCCTCCTGAAACATCCACCCTGTCTAGGGGTTCCATGAGAGATGTACTGGAGTACATCTGTGGAAGGCCTTCCCTGTAGGTAGAAAGTTTAAGGGGAAAAACACCACCTGGTTAAAGCCTGGGCAGCAACAATGAAGTCAGTAGTGGTTTGTGACTGCTAGGGTGGAAGGCAGGAAGGCCAAGCAATAGGTGGAGCCACAGCCAATGACTGACAGGGCCAACTCATTCCAGTTTTGTCCCCATCCTCTTCCTTGCTGAGTTCCACAACACTGAGACTGGGGAGGAGGAAATGGACAGCCAGGCCAATGGACTGGCTTCCACTGAATGAAGTTTAGAGTGTAGCAGAAGGTTCTAATCTTATACAGTCATACCTCATGTTACGCCCGCTTCATGTTACGTTCTTCCAGGATACATCCCGCGGCGACCTGGAAGTACTGGAAAGGGTTACTTCTGGGTTTCGCTGCTCGCGCATGCGCAGATGTGCAAAATGACATCACGCGCATGTGCAGAAGTAGTGAATCACAACCGTGCGTACACAGACGAGCCGCTGCGGGTTGCATTCTTTTCATGTTGTGACGGGCCTCCAGAACAGATCCCGTTCGCAACCAGAGGTACAGTGGTACCTTGGTTTGCATACGTCTTGGTTTGCATATGTTTAGGATTACAAGCACGTCAAAACCAGAAGTGTGTGTCCCGGTTTGCAGCCTTTTTTTGGATTATAACCCACTTATAACCAAATATTTTTTGGGAGGCCCCATTGGTGAAAGTGTGCCTTGGGTTACAACCTGCTTTGGTTTACAAACGGACCTCTGGAACGGATTATGGTTGTAAACTAAGGAACCACTGTAATAAATTGGGTGGAAGAGGGATTTTGGGCCCAGTGAATAAGAAACTGCCAAACTTCTGAATATCAATGTGGTACCTGCAGCAGTAGCAGCAGCAGTGTCTGTTCTATCTATAACATCCAACATGGTTATTGGGGGTGTTTGCATTTTGAGCTGCCTACTTTGAGTCCTTGCTTCACTCACAATGCCTTCCTCCAGCCAAATGTCCTTTCAACACTAGTCAATTTTGTGTAGTGGTTTGAGTGTTCAAAAGACCAGGAAGATCCGAGTTCAAATCCCTGACCATCACCAGAGCTTACAACGACAGCCACAGAGTCACCCAATATCTTACAGTACATCCTACACAACAGAGTTGTTGTAATAATAGAGTGGGGCGATGAATGTTGTTTTGAGCTCAGGAGAAACGGGCAGCAGGAACATGCAAGAAATAAATTATACAAAAAGCCCTCTCTTCCAACACAAGCTGTCCTTCCTAATTATGGACATTTTTCTATTAGCTAATAAAGTGAATCAGAATCTTCTATTAAACTGACATAACGGGGAAAATGCTGCAAATATATAAGAGATAAAACGAGGCAGCCCCCGCCCTCTGCCGCCCAAGTATGGAGTTCATCAATGGAAAGATCGCTGGAGGATGCTATTGAGTCTCTCTTTTGATAGAGCTGAGAGTGGGGAAGGCTTGAAAATAAGCCGGGAGTATGATTTGTCATACTTTGCTTTTCAGTCAATAGGCACCATGAGAAAGGAAGACATTTCCCTTAAGGACGTGGCTCCATAATTTTATTTTTCCCCACTGCACAGCATTAGAAACGTCTGCTACCCATTGACAATACAAGGGAATAGTTGGTCTGCTATTTCAGTTTAATGCCTGCTGTTTTCTGGGTTGTTTTTTTTTTAAAGAGACGCTATTGATCCTTCAAGAGGTGCAGAAGCATATATCGAAGTTACTACTGCAGGGAATAAAACTTTATATATTATGAAATGGAAACTTAATAAAATATTATGAAACTTTGTCTTACGTTACCGGTCTGGGGAGGCTCTAAGTCAGGGATGGGGAAACTCGGGCCTCATCCCAGGTAAACCCACCTCTGACCCTGTGCCTTCCCTGCCTGTAATGGGTCAGCCTGGTTGCAGGATAGAGAGGAGTGTGAGTTTGTGTAGAAAACAGCCTCTTCTGCAAAGGTAAAAGTGGTATTCATTGCTCCACCCACTTTTGCCTCTGGCCCCGCCCACCACTCAAATGTGGCCCTCAGAAAGCTGCCCAGAAGGGAACACAGCCCTTGGATTTTTAGTTTTTTTAAGTCCTCAGAATTAGGCATCTTCCTATGTTCCAGTGCAGGCATAGGCAACCTCGGCCCTCAAGATGTTTTGGGACTACAACTCCCATCATCCCTGGCTAACAGGACCAGTGGTCAGGGATGATGGGAGTCGTAGTCCCAAAACATCTGGCGGGCCGAGGTTTCCTATGCCTGTTCCAGTGTTTGCATTTTCACTTTCCTAAGCAGCACCATCTGATGTTTATTTTTTGGGGAGGAGCTCAGGGAATGCCTGGGTGTTGAAATTCACCTCCATTTTTTTACTCCAGGACTTTCTGCTGTCCTCATTTCAAACAGGGAGGAATGTTCCTGTGGAGTCAAGTTAACTGAAGGGGAAGGAACTTGAGTGACCATCTGTCTCCTTGCTTTCCTCTAAGGCACTTAAGAGTGGATAGCTTTTCTTCCCTCCCTGTCCAGAGGTCCCATTTGGACTAGAACTGACAGAGCTCAGGATGAGAACCTGTGAACCAAGTACTTCTCTAAACACAGCTGTCAGTTTTCCTCTGTTAAGCAGGCTTCCTCAGCCAATTGTAAGGAAAGGAAAGGCAGACCCTTGGTAATTTTGGTTGTCTCTCCTTGGTCAGTTGTTTTTCTTTCCTCTGCTGGTTGTTAAATTATTTCATTGCTCTGCATTACTATTTGATTATTCTTTTTAATACATCAGTTCAGGAAGTGAAAATACAAACACAGGAACATAAGAAGCTGCCTGATTCTGAGTCAAACCCATTGGCTCATCCAACTCAGTAACGTCAACTCTGTCTGATAGCTGCTCTCCAGGGTTTCAGACAGGGGGCATTTCCATGTCCTATCTGGAGACACAAAAGCATTGCAGTTGTAGAAGTACCTGGCACATATCTAAACTGAAAAGCGTCTAAACTTGGTTTAGAAGGGGCCCCTGCAATCACAATTTCTGTTGTGGGTTAATGTCCCAATAACCATGCATTAGTCAGAAGTCTTTCTTTCTTTGGCGATCACTCGTAGCCAAATAAGATCATCTTCCATGAACACGGTTTTAACAGTGAGTCCGTAAGTGACTGTGGAGGCCAATTCTGGATCCACACGTCCTTCCACAGTGGGAACATTGGTTTCCGGGCTGGAGTTGATCACAGGTGAGGGTTTGCCAAGCTTGCCTTCTTCTTAGCATGTTTCTCCCTTGTGTCCTGAGTTCGAGCATCTTCAAAACCCATGACACCTTTGGTAAAGGCTGTTCTCCAGTTGAAGCACTTGCAGGCCAGTGTTCCCCAGTTGTCAGTGTTTATATTACATTTTTAAAGATCTGCCTTGAAAGAGTCTTTAAACCTCTTTTGTTGACCACCAGCATTACGCTTTCCATTTTTAAGTTTGGAATAGAGTAGTTGCTTTGGAAGACAATAATCAGGCAACTGAACAACATGACCAGTCCAACGAAGTTGATGTTGAAGAATCATTGCTTTGACATTGGTGATCTTTGCTTCTTCCAGTACACTGGCATTAGTTCACCTGTCTTCCCAAGTGATGTGTAAATTTTTTCGGAGACACCATTGATGGAATCTTTCGAGGATTCCATACTACCAACCTTACTAGACGCTTGTGAAACATGGAGCACTTATAAATGCCATCTCCAACTCCTCGAAATACTCAGAAGTTAGCCCCACTCTGCTCCATGGGGATGGCTCCCAGACAGGACTGGAAGCTGGAGTGAGTAGTCTTAAAGCTACCACACATAACTGTTAACAAGGTGCTCCCTGAACTTTCAGCTGTATTGTAAAATATTAGAATCCCAGAATTGTGGGAGGGCTACATCCCACTTTGATCAACAGAGGAGGCTACAATGTTCTGTGAAGACATGATTAGGATTTCTACTGCTTGAATAAGCAGAATGGGGGATTATTGGGGGGGTGATAGTGTGTGTGTGGCTCAGCTTCCCTCCCCTCCCCCCAAATAATGGTTTTTCTTTTGCCCTCTTTCACTAGGTAAAGGTAAAGGTACCCCTGCCCGTACGGGCCAGTCTTGACAGACTCTGGGGTTGGTGCGCCCATCTCACTCTATAGGCCGGGGGCCAGCGCTGTCCGGAGACACTTCCGGGTCACGTGGCCAGCGTGACATCGCTGCTCTGGCGAGCCAGAGCCGCACACGGAAACGCCGTTTACCTTCCCGCTAGTAAGCGGTCCCTATTTATCTACTTGCACCCGGAGGTGCTTTCGAACTGCTAGGTTGGCAGGCGCTGGGACCGAGCAACGGGAGCGCACCCCGCCGCGGGGATTCGAACCGCCGACCTTTCGATCGGCAAGCCCTAGGCGCTGAGGCTTTAACCCACAGCGCCACCCGCGTCCCCCTCTTTCACTAGTGACCCCCTATTGATTTGGCTCAAAATTCTCCTTTGAGAAATCTCAGAATGAGGGGCAGGGTGGAATCCAAAATCCCCCCCAACTCACATTTTCACAATGCCCTTACTACCTGGTTCAGCATCCATATCCACTGCATGAAGTAGCTGCCACATCATTTTCCAAGCAGCCGTAGTGGAAAAATTGGCTCTGACAAATGCTATTGGAAGGAGCCCAAAAGATAAACACTGGATTAAAGTTGAAAACAGCAGCAACACACCGTACAAACCAAAGTGAAAGGAGGCGGACTTTGTTTCCCAAAGAAGGGAGCTCCAAAGGTGAGGAAACAGTCCCTGGGCGCTCTGAGAAGCTCCGCAGAAGTTTTTGTTTTACATCCTGCGGCAAATGTATCCCAAAGGATGAGTTTAATCACCCTTTGAATTGTGGTTTGCCAGAAAGAATACACTGTCTTTTCAGAAGTGAGGGAGGAAGTGGCGTTAATACAGATAGCAGATGTGAGGCTTTTCATTTGGGGAGTTTATTTGGAGAGAAAGTCTATCCCAGCAGATGGTGGAGGCAAGGGCCAAGGAAAGCAGGAAGTTATCCCATGTAAAGCCGTGGCAGGGTTGGTGGGGAAATGTTTGCGGTTCCTTAGCAAAAAAGAAGCTGACTCATTCTGTGGAATTTGACCTAGTCTTGAAAATGTGGGGATGCGCTCCTAATTATTATTTATATCCGCTACGTTGCACTGCCAAAATGTGCCGAGTGCATCACAGTAGTCTTTTCATTCATCTGTTCAAACAACCCTTAGTGTACGTCTCTGCTGTCGCCATACTACAGATGGGGAATCGAGGCTGATAAACAGCCACAGCCTCACAGGAACCTGACCCCAATCCCACACCCAGTGGCTTATGAGACACACTGCATTAGTTTCCCAGTCTATGAAGTAAGGAGAACAGCTTGAAAATGATTTGTTAACAACACGTATTAACTGGACTAGGTGACCCAGGCAACAGAATGAGCAGAGGTGGAAAGAGTTCCTCCCTGTCTCTTCATGCGTCCAAAATTCTTAAGGCCTCCATCATTTTATTTCCAATTCGTTTTGATCCCGCTTTTATACACAAAGTGCATTCAAAGTGGTGGGTAGAAGTACTTAAATAAGAGGGTGGTATCCAACTAACTTATTCCATTTGCGCAAGGTTTTCTGCTTTTATTTATGGCTCTCAATGCTGCTAGGCATGATGGCTATAGTGTACCTCCATTGTTGAGGGCAGTATGCCTCAAAATGCTGTCCACTGGGTATTGCAGATGGCAGGGTGCTGTTGTGCTCAGGTCTTGCTTGCAGGTTCCCCATAGATTAGATCTGTTCTTATCAATGATGAAACACATGTGCTGCAAGCAGAAGGTCAGGGCTTCAAACCTTGGCATTTCAGCAAAGTGAGCAGAGCAAACCGCACAAGGCCTCGGAATCTGTTGCCCATGAGAGTGGAAAATATTGGACTGGATGTTATATCTCAATACACAGGAGATCTTCCTTGGATTGCCAAGCAAAAATTCCAAGGAATGTCTAGGGAAGTCAAACTAGTTTTGATAAGCAGGCGAAATTTCACAAGGGGGCATATCACACGCACACCCTAACAGGAAACCTTCAGGACACAAAGGCCTAGAAGCCACATGTCCTCAAGCTGCCTACAGCCCAGTTTATGTTGAAATCAGTTCAGTGACTTTCCCCACTCCTAAAACACATTTGTTTTAATTTTATTGTGTTTTTAGTATCCTGTTGGAAGCCACCCAGAGTGAATGGGGAGGCCCAGTGAGATGGGCAGGGTATAACTAATAAATTTGTTGTTCTTCTTCTTCTTCTTCTTCTTGTTATTGATGGAAGGCAATTTTTGGATGATGATGATGATGATTTATTGAATTTATATACCGCTGTCAGGGGCTCAGGAGCAGAGGCACAGGGAAGAGAGGGAATGGAGAGCGAAGGGGAAGAATCTGAGGGAAGTGTAGGGGAGTATGACAGTGAACTGAGAGATTCCATGAGCTTCTCCAGCGAATCAGAAGATTCCCAGAAGGGGGCGCCTATGGCCAGGGCAAGGGGGGTCCCAGGGGGGACGCACCAGAAACAAGAGGTCAGCGGGGACTCCCAAAGCAGCAGCTGGAGATCAAAACAGCTTCCCCACCAGAGCGTAGTGGGGGGGAAGAGTCCCACGCATCAGGGCCAGCGTCTCCTCCAGCAGGGAGCCCAGCTAGCCCCCCCCGAAGGGGGAAGCAGTGACAGGAGCAGTGTAAAGGTCAGGAGGAAGGTGGCTGGCTGGGCGCGCGCGCCAAGTTCAAATGTACAGGCGCGGGAGACAGCAGGAAACCCGGATGGGGAACCAGGTCCTAAAGCCCGCCGGAGGGAGGGGGAAGAATCAGGGGACTCAGCGTCAGAAGAGTCCAGAAAGGGCGAAAACCCAGCGGGCAGGCGGACCCAGAGGAGGAAGGAGCAAAGGAAGAGGTGGAGCAAGGCTAGAGTCTTAAACTGGCGTCTGGGGGGAGGTGAGTCAGACGGAGCTTCGACGGTCTAGAGTTACAGACGTAGGGTTGCGTGCCACGGATGTAAAACCAACAATGGACTTCAATAAAGACTTTTGTATATAAAGAGACACTGGCGTTGGTCCTCTGTGAGCTGGGACCTGGGCAGCCCTGACAACCGCTCTATACCTGGAGGTCTCAGGGCCGTTCACAGGACAAAATCAAAATCTAAAACAACAAAAGATATCATCAAAATAAGAACAACCCCCCCCCCATTTTAAAAGGGCATAGAATGTCAGTCAAAGGCCTGTTTAAAAAGGAACATTTTTACCTGGCGCCTAAATGTGCATAATGAAGGCGCCAGGCGAACTTCTCTGAGGAGAGCATTCCACAGACGGGGAGCCACTGCAGAGAAGGCCTGTTCTTGTGCTGCCACCCTCTTGAGGAGGCCACAAAGAAGGGCCTCAAAAGATGACCTCAGGGTCTGGGTAGGTTCATATGGAAAGAGGCGGTCCTTGAGCTATTGTGGTCCTGAGCCGTTTAAGACTTTATAGATCAAAACCAGCACCTTGAATTGGTCCTGGAAACTAATTGGTAGTCAGTGCTGCCAATGATGACATTTACTGCAATTAGTTTCCTAATCAGCTGGCTGTCAGTAACATTTTTGGTTGCTTACTGGAATTGGCATATGCCTGTTGCATGCAAATTGTGTCTAAATTATGTCCCCCCCCCTCATTTCCCTGTGCTGCATAACCTCAGTTTCACTTCAGAGACAGGATGATGTCATGAGTGTTGTGTTAACCCACAGAGCTGGAAAGGGGTGATAACAGTACAGGAGCAGTAGTCACAAACAACTAGTTAACGTGGGCATAGCTAAAGAAGCCTATGCTTAATGCAGATTAACTTTTCAATTGTGCTATGGGCAGGGTGCAGGAGACAGATACAGTTCTTTTAAAAAGGAAACCCACATGATTAATCTGTTTTAGCTTGGGTTGGGGGGAGATAAACGCCTTTCATTTTGTTCTTAGAATGTGCCTAGCTGAGAAGCTACTGCTGGTTGAGGGTTGCAGGGCTGATAAGAAATGAAGGGCCATTCATCTTGAGTGTATGCATAAGGAAAGAGATGTAGAGAGAGCACAATGGTGCAGAGAGAATGCTATTTGAAGAAAACACGAACACCGGTAGTGGCTTCCTGTCGTAAAGTCCAACGCTCATAGCTGCCTCCCACATTACGTTTCCTTGCTTCTACTCTTACAAAATGAATTGTTGTTGTTGTTTAGTGGTTTCTGACTCTTCGTGACCCCCTGGACCAGAGCACGCCAGGCACTCCTGTTTTCCACTGCCTCCCACAGTTTGGTCAAACTCATGCTGGTAGCTTCAACAACACTGTCCAACCATCTCGTCCTCTGTCGTCCGCTTCTCCTTGTGCCCTCCATCTTTCCCAACATCAGGGTCTTTTCCAGGGAGTCTTCTCTTCTCATGAGGTGGCCAAAGTATTGGAGCCTCAGCTTCGGGTTCTGTCCTTCCGGTGAGCACTCAGGGCTGATTTCCTTAAGAATGGAATAAAACTAATTATAAACCAGCAAATGACCACAGGCATGTCCTGTTTTGATATGCAAATGTTGCAGTCACAAGTCGGAAGGTATTGTGCACTGAAGCCTCCCACTGACTGTAGCAGCCATCAATTCCCAAAGCAACTACAGGCAGCTGTGTCTTTTCCTTACCCCACTCTTGTTGAAAGGGGGAGTAACCGTTCCTTAACCACTCACAGAGCAGTGAAACATCTCACTCTTTTCTATTGTTTTTGCTTGAGGATCATCTTGCGTCCAGGATAGTAATGAATATTATTATTGCCCAAGCAAAATCCCATGCTAAACAGGAAGTCCTTGCTGTGTAGACAAGCCACTGACCAGCCTGGGTGGGTGGATGGGCTCACTGCAGCTTTTTACACCTAGGCCTGGTGTTTTATCACATGGGACAGTGGTTCACAGAACAGTGGACTCTTGTTCTTGTCTTGACAGCTCATGGAACTCTAGCAAAAAATATAAAAATAAAAATCACCAAGGCCCTGCATTGCTGAGAAGGTGGATGAGCAGCAACAACTGCTATTTTATAATTGCCTGAGGTATAGGATATAATTTCAGTATGTTGCTATTGAACATGGAATCGTTGTTTGTGGTATCTCACATATATTATCAAAGCAATCATTGTGGAAACCTGTGGTTCATGGCTGATGCAACATGCAAACTGGGGACAGTTGCAAACTCTTCTTCGCCAGGATAGCTTGACCACACTAGTTCAGGCACTGGTCACTTCAAGGCTGGATTAGTGCAATGTGCTCTATGTGGGGCTTACCTTGTGGTTGTTCCCCAAACTGCAGTTAGTGCAGAATGCTGCTGCAAGACTACAGACAGGAGGGGGAGCCTGTCATCATATTGCACCTATGCTCAAATATCAGCACTGGATGCCAATTGGTTACTCAGTCAGTACAAAGTCTTACTATAGGTGTAAAATGGTAAAGGTAAAGGGACCCCTGACAGTTAAGTCCAGTCGCAGACGACTCTGGGGTTGCAGTGCTCATGTCGCTTCACAGGTCGAGGGAGCCGGCGTTTGTCCACAGACAGCTTTACAGGTCATGCGGCCAGCATGACTAAGCCGCATCTGGCACAACAGAACACCGAAACCAGAGCAGTGCACGGAAACACTGTTGATCTTCCCGCTGGAGCGGTACCTATTTATCTACTTGCACTTTTTGGCGTGCTTTCGAACTACTAGGTTGGCAGGAGCTGGGACCGAGCAATGGGAGCTCACCCCGTTGTGGGGATTCGAACCACTGACCTTTTGATCAGCAAGCCCAACAGGCTGAGACCACAGCGCCACCTGCGTCCCCTACTATAGGTGTAAAGGTCAAGGTAAAGGGAATCCTGATCATTAGGTCCAGTCGTGACCGACTCTGGGGTTGCGGCGCTCATCTCGCTTTATTGGCCAAGGGAGCCAGCGTACAGCTTCTGGGTCATGTGGCCAGCATGACTAAGTTGCTTCTGGCGAACCAAAGCAGCGCACGGAAACGCTGTTTAGCTTCCCACCAGAGCAGTACCTATTTATCTACTTGCACTTTGACGTGCTTTTGAACTGCTAGGTTGGCAGGAGCAGGGACTGAGCAATGGGAGCTCACTCCATCGTGGGGATTCGAACCGCTGACCTTCTGATTGGCAAGTCCTAGGCTCTGTGGTTTAACCCACAGCGCCACCCGCGTGCAAAGCCCTTAATGGGAACAGTTCATTTAAGGAACTGACTTACCCCATATGTGTCTGCTCAATCACTTTAATATGTGGGACTTTCATTTTAACAACTGCCACAGAGTGTTAAGAACACAATAAGTGCCTGCTGGATCAGACCTTCTTCTTACAGTGACCGGCCAAGGTGTGTACATGGTTCTCCTCTACTTCATATTGCCTTCACAACAACCCTGGGAGGTAGGTTAGGCTGAGATACATCGGCTGGCCCAATGGCATCCAGTGAGCTTTGTGGCTGAGTGGGGGTTTGAACCTTGGTCTCCCAGGTCCTCTGCACCCAATTGTCTCTTTGAGTGAAAGAACTTTTAGGATCTTAGCATGCGGGTAAATACTTGGAAGCCAAATGGACATACATATCACCAAGGCTGGTGGTCCTGATGCGTATATGCTAGTGTCTCTGGTTTGAGACCTCTTGTACTCTATAGCATACTGGTTTTTGAAAACAGCTGCTTTGTCACATTATGGCAGTGTGTGTGTGTGTGTGTGTGTGTGTGTGTGTGTGTGTGTGTGTGTAAAACAGTTTACAGTTTCAAAACCAATAAATATGGAAGATCTTGATTATTCTGTTCTGAATTGCCCACTAGATAATATTGTTGTCATGGATATGGTTTTTAAAAAGCGAGGCATAAATTAATCTCATCACTTGCTTCAGTGCAAAGCGACTTTGCCTTTCTGGAGTTTGATTTGTGTACATAAATTTGCATCCTAGATCTCACTCTGCTGTTGCCTTGATCATTCTCATTAAAACAAAACAAAACACCCCTCTTTTAATGACTCTGTTTGCTGAATTTTCAATAAGCGAACATTCTTTCATTAGTTATTTTCCTAAAGAAAATCCTTAAAGTCTTTTAACAACAGTTCGTGGAAATGCTACTGTTTAGTAGCAAAGCTGCCCACCTTAATTGTGCATTTATACACTGAAGTTCCTCCTTTCTTTAAAAACAAGAGTCTTTTGTAGGGCTGCAAGAACTACTTTGTTAGTGCCAAAAAGTGAGGGGTTTTTTATTTTCAGTAATTCTTAGCACTTGTTGCAAACAGTCACATTATTTCCATGCCATTCTTTTTAGCTTCCTTTTCTTTCTTCTTACTTGCCATCACTATCTTTCACTGTCATTTGCCTACACTTGCCATGTAATCCTATTAGTTGGTGTGACTTAAGTGATTTCTTTCCAGTGATGTCACAGTGCTATGTCGCAGGTGTGATGATGTCACAGACATCCACAGACGAAATCACGTGGTTCAGCACAACCCATAGAATTACAAGGCAGTGAGGGCAAATGAAGTCCTGGACAGTAAGGGCAAAGGAAGAAAAACCAATGCTGAAATATTTGGCAAGGAGAGTCTTATTGTTGCCTCACCAATTTATTAAGCTCCGTCAAATGTGCTCAAAGTGAATATCAGGATTAGATAATAGTTGGTGCAGCTTTAACTTTAATCAGTGTAATTGCCAGATTAATCAACTAAAGCATAGTGAAGGCCAATTGTAATAGATTGGATAACATTTCAGTCAGTGGGCAATTGTTTGAAAAAATCTTCCTTTTCCTCATGATTTTCTGTTTTTGAGAGAATAAGAGGTCTGGTTTTTTGGCATTAAAGAGGAAGGGAACAGAAATATTGCAGAGCAGGCTAAAGTGAGTCAAACTGCTTCAGCACAGAATGACTTTCCAAAGACAGCAATGAAGAATTGGCCATTGTTTCATAGCCACAGAGGACCCCCGCTGGAAAGGTCAACTCTTTCTAAAATGTCGCAGGACTTACATTCTGAATAAACAGAGCCAGATAAATGGCTCCAGGCTTGTTTCGATGTCCTCAACCTGCATTTGTCTTCTTATATTACCCGACGGTAACTCCCTGCACAAGGTGTTACTTGTTCCACAGTCTTCGCCAATTTGTCCGCATCTCAGGTGTTTTGCAATACAACTCACCTCAGCCCCAGCTAGTAAAGAGCAGGAAAAAAGAGAAAATGGCGTGGGCCCATTCCTCCTACTATCAATGGGGAAAGGGCACTTGCTATCAAAATATACAAAACTCACAGATCTGATTCGGCAGTCATGGGTTTCAGGATGCAAGGTTGCAAAGGGAAAATGCTCTATTTTCTAGCTCATATCCCCTTATAGTGGGACGCGGGTGTCGCTGTGGGTTAAACCACAGAGCCTAGGACTTGCCGATCAGAAGGTTGGCAGTTCGAATCCCCGCGACGGGGTGAGCTCCCATTGCTTGGTCCCTGCTCCTGCCAACCTAGCAGTTCGAAAGCATGTCAAAGTGCAAGTAGATAAATAGGTACCACTCTGGCGGGAAGGTAAACGGTGTTTCCGTGCCCTGCTCTGGTTCGCCAGAAGTGGCTTAGTCATGCTGGCCACATGACCCGGAAGCTGTATGCCGGCTCCCTTGGCCAATAAAGTGAGATGAGCGCCGCAACCCCAGAGTTGGCCACAATTGGACCTAATGGTCAGGGGTCCCTTTACCTTTACCTATCCCCTTATCAGCAGCTATTCCATCAAGCTGTGAGACCAGCTTCAGAAGACCCCTCACTCAACAATCTTCTTTCTTTCTGGCTATAGCGGAGAGAGGGAGAGGTTGCATCGCAGGGCCTTTTCATCACCACTGCTGAAGCGCCAGCAACTTTTGGGCCCCATTCCAGTTAGTTATAAAACATATAATTCATTGTTGGACACAAAGGTCATTAAAAATATTTAATTTCCCATTTCTTCCCGAAGTAACATGAGCAAACTCAATATTTTGAGAAGTGTGCTCCATCATTAATTCCACCAATTAATCAACTTAAGCTTTAGTTGATTAATCTACCACTAAAACCAACTAAAGCTGACAACCTAGTTTTATTTTTATATTTCCTCACAGTTCCCCAACGGTTGTTTGTCATACTGGGAGTGGTGTGTGTGTGTTGATATTTTTAGCCGCTGCCCTGGACTAACGGGCCACACTGTCATCTTCGTTCCTGTTCAACCTGCCATCCTAAGTATAATGAGTTTAGTGGTTTCACCGTAGCCTCAAGTGAAGAGGAGACTGCTGAATAAACCAGCACACATAATTCTGCTAAATTTGGACTGCAAGGGGGCCCCAGCTCTGTGTTACCATGGAAACAGGAGCCTTCTTTTCTTTAGAAATATTCCCTCTAGGTCTGTAGAGTTAAGGGGAGGGGAAATTCCCCATTCTTAGAGCTTATGTAGTGCTACCTCCTTATTCCTTCCCCCAGGCTTCTGCCAGCAGATACAGAAGCAAAGGCAAATCCCCCCCCCTCCGTTGCTCTACACAGTTGTTCAATTTTGTCACTAAAATTTCCATTGAGCAGCAGAGCAGTGGACCGATTCTGTTTTGTGTGCCATCATCCACGGAGAACAACTGTTTTAATCCTTAGCTGATGGCCCTCCATTAGAGGGAGGGAGGACTCTCCAAGGCATCGTGCAAGAGTATGAACATCTCTGATCCACTCGACCACTCAGGCTCCCCATAATGACCTACCATCCTATGATAGTGCTTAGATTCACTGTACATCTGTCCCCAAATCTGTAATGAAGCATGGGGGTGAGAGTTAACCTTCGTTTCCTCGATGTACCACTCAGGTTGGAAGCTTGTGGAGCAGCCAGCCCCCAACTCAAGATCACAGAATTGTAGAGTTGGAAGGGACCCCAGGGGTTCATGTAGTCCAGCCCCCTGCAACACAATGAACCAGTGGATGATGGTCAAAGTAGGGAGGTTGCTCTACAATGCCCATATTGCATGTAGAACTTTACATAACTATGAAGTGGAAATTAAAATGAGTCTGCAATCAAAAGCATGCATACTTTCGAGTTAATGCCATCAAAGTTAATAGCTTCTGAAGAAATATGCTTGTATTTGTTTATAATTGAGTCTTCTCACGGTGTTTTAAAAGCACATGCCAACATACAGTAAAATATCATTTAAAAACAATATTAGAAATGGTACTTGGAGCAAAGAATTAAAATAAAAATCAAGAGCTAAGAATATGTCAGTGAGAATATTATCCAAATCAGGCCAAAATATTAATTATGCAACTCAGATCCCAGTAATTTCTAAAGGACATGGCGAAGGCATAAGCCTTTAAGGCCTTTCTAAAACCCACAAGAAATAAGATGGAACTCCTGTGTCAGATGTCCAGTTGAACTGTTAATAATAATAATAATAATAATAATAATAATAATAATAATAATAATA
>JAXCMG010000038.1:1887332-1910349 GCA_034642415.1 Podarcis siculus
TAATAATAATAATAATAATAATAATAATAATAATAATAATAATAATAATAATAATAATAATTTATTTGTGCCCCGCCCATCTGGCTGGGTTTCCCCAGCCACTCTGGGCAGCTTCCAACAAAGATTAAAAATACATTAAAATGTCACACATTAAAA
The DNA here is from genome assembly GCA_034642415.1 of Podarcis siculus. Taxonomy (NCBI): domain Eukaryota; kingdom Metazoa; phylum Chordata; class Lepidosauria; order Squamata; family Lacertidae; genus Podarcis; species Podarcis siculus. The sequence goes on from JAXCMG010000038.1 coordinate 1,887,489, forward strand.
ACTTCCCTGAACAGGGCTGCCTTCAGATGTCTTCTAAATGTTAGGTAGTTATTTATCTCATTGACATCTGAAGGGAGGGTGTTCCACAGGGCGGGCACCACTACTGAGAAGGCCTTCTGCCTGGTTCCCTGTAGTTTTGCTTCTTGCAATGAGGGAACCGCCAGAAGGCCCTTGGCGCTGGACCTCAGTGCCTGGGCAGAACGATGGGGGTGGAGACGCTCCTTCAGGTCTACTGGGCCGAGGCTGTTTAGCGCTTTAAAGGTCAACACCAACACTTTGAAATGTGCTTGGAAACGTACTGGGAGCCAATGTAAGTCTTTCAAGACCGATGTTATATACAACTGTGGATCCAACATGTTTTCCCCAATCTCACCCACTTTCACAGGTCCCATACAGGCAAGCTAATATGTATACAGGCAGTCCTTCAACTAACACAATCTGGAGTTGTTTAGGGCATTAAAAGTCATCATCCGCACTCTAACTTTGGCCTTGAGATGAATTGGTACAGTACAGGTGTAACCAGTAGTGGATGTTGGGATGGGGTGGTGATGTTCACCTGACCTTTGGTTAGTCACTGCTGCTTTCTGGGAAGTGGAGGGTGGGAGCACAGGATTGTCTCTACCACACTGAGCTCACCACTTGCTCACGCCTCATGCTCTATCTTCCAGTAAACAGCAGAGATGTGACTTATGGAGGTCAATAGAGCACAGCCTCCAAGCCATGCAATCCAATGTAACATGGTGGTTGACCACCTGGCTCCAACAAATAACCAGGCAGCCACATACTGCGCTAGTTGAAGTTTTGGATAGGAGCGTTAATTTGAAGAATAACATTTTGTTCAGAAATCTAACATGTGAAGCAAAGCTCACCCACCCCACCAAGAAACGCCCTCTGCTCCTTCTCTGTCCCCAGCCACTATCCCCCCCCCCCCGGAGCTGCCATTGGCCTTAGCAGAAAGATAGCTTGGAACAGTTACTTCAGTCCACAAAGTTCACAGTGGACGCCATTTTTACAAAATTGCCAGGAGAGAAACGTCACTTTGACTTTTCATCCCAGGCAGGTGTGTAGACGTTGCATGCCAACCCTAGCAGCTATGGACCATAACACCAAATAAGGCACCACAATAGCAGATTCTTGCCCCTCCCCTAGTATCAACCTTAAACATTGCCGTCGTTGTTTAACAGCCTCGTGTATATCAAATTGCCTTCCAAAATTAATTTCAGGGACATTAACTTCCACTAAGCACGTAATTTAATTTTTGATTCAAGGGACGTTCGTGTCACCATTAATTACCTGACTAGAGAAGGCTGTATTGGGATTTCATAAAACTGAAGGAAATACATCAAAGCTTTCTAGAATTCAAGATGCACGAAATATTCGGAATGCAATCGCCCAGATTTTGAATATTGCCATTCCGTTAGGGTAATCATTATTATTTCAATTGAAGTGATGTGTATGTTCCATCTGTCTTTATTCAGCAGGGACATTCAACATTTCCTAGTACCTGTCCCCAATAAATCGCTGTCCTTGTCTAATCCTCCACCAACCACTTATTTATTTTTTGCTTTTGGAAAATGCCTAGTTGTTTTTTTAAAAAATTGTGACCTAAATCTCAGAACATGCAGTTGAAACAACTATGTATCACTTCCCCATTTATTCTGCTTCCCTCTCCATCATCTGCTGATTCCATTAGAAACATAGGAACCTGCCTTACATTAGTCCATATAACTCAGCATTGTCGACACTGACTGGCAGCAGCTGTCCGGGGTTCCAGACAGGATGTCTTCCCCAGCTCTACCTCCAGTAAAAACTCCACCTGACAATAGAATATAAAAATACAAAATACAGTAAAACGAAACAATAAAGCAGCATTTTAAAAGTGAAAATAAAATAGAACCCAGATCATAAACCAGTATTAAAACATAAAAGCTTACCTGCGCATAAAAACTCCAGAGATAAAATAGACTAATTTGAGAAGGCTTGAGGGAAAGTAAATCTCCGAGAAATGTTGAAAACGTAATGATGTTGGAGCTTCTCTTCTGTGAGAAAATAATTGCATGCCTAGGTGTCATAAGCCCGCAGCCCTGCAAGGTACCATTGACTGGAAGACCACTCATGACAACTTTGTATGGTTCATATTAGGCCACGACTTTATTGGTTACAGATGTAAAGGGTCTGGCATAGGCACTGGGTCATCTGTGATGATGATGAGTCATCAGAGGGAGAAAACTGGGAGAATGAGATGTCAGAAGGTGAAGGATTTAGTGAGCAGGGAGAGTCTGTGGCAGAGAGAGAGTTCCAGAATCAGAACTGGAAGCTGAAGGAGTGGGGCCAAGAGGCAGAGATGAGTCCAGCTGGTGAAGAGTCATGTGTGTCTCGCCCTCCTCCTGCGACAAGCTCCCCTCCCCCCTGGTCTCACAGAACCAAGGGAGGCATGAAGCAGGAGGAGCAGAGACAGGAACATTGGCAAAGTCTCAGATTGCTTGGGAAGGACCTGGAGGGAAGAGGAGACTCAGCTTCTTCAACTGTCTCGTGGGGGCAAGAATTGCTGTGCTCATTCGGCCTGGCTCCCCTGAACTGGCCTGGTTTCCACTAACAAAGAGCTGACTTCATGTATTCCATGTGAAGGGGGCAGTGGCAGAGAATGCTCTGGGCGACCAGAAGACAAATAGGGTGGGTTTTGATTCAGCAAAAACACAGAGAAAAGGAGGGTGCAGATTAATGGACTTGCTTGGGAGTGGGGTGTTTCACGCACCCCCAGCCTTGAGATCCCTGGATGCCCCAAGGGTTACGAGGAATCATAACTCTTGCTTGATGTTTCTCCTTCATGAAGAGTGTGAACTCCTACGCTGGAAGCAAGAGTAGTGGGCCACCTGTTCCCGCTGAGTTTCCACACAACCCCTTCCCCCAATCTGTCTCTTTAAAATCATCAGTAAATAGCAGGAGCACTTCATGTGCCTTCGAGTCTGCTTTCTGGGAGCCTTTGAGACACCCACATGCAAAGGGTTGGCTCCCCTCCCCTCTTTTGTTTCTGTGTTTTTTTGTTTTAGAAAGAAAAATCTCCAGGAACATCTGGCCCTTTTGTCTCTGATCTTCCATGGAAAGAAAATATTTTGATTTGTTGTTTGCAAAGATGTACAGCAGTTTGTCCTTCTGCGGATCAGCCTGTTCGCTCTGTAACCGTTGCCAGAGACTGTTCCTCGCACACACTCTGAGCGACTCTTCTCGGTTCTCGGTTCGAACAGTACCAGACTGCTAGCCTGTCACAGCCTTCTGGATTGTTTTTAGAATTGTTTGTCTGCTGCTTACGTTGCCAGAATAGTAAGCAAGTGGTGCTCTATATTTAGATTAATCAACTAAAACTTTTTTTAGTTGATTAACTGACCGGGAGTCAATTTGAAACAAAATGTCAGAGTGTTTGGTGGAGATATTTGCTTATCTTGCAGAGGCAATATTTAGTTCTGGTGTGCTACTGTAAGAGAGAAAGAAAGAAAGAAAGAAAAAAGAGCTGTGTGGTGTAGTGGTTAGCGTGTCAGACTAGAACCCCAGGGAAGCTGTGAAACTCACCGTGTGACCTTAGGGCTGGAGGAACAACCCTTAGGGCTGTTTTATGTGGTTAGGCTGATACCCATTGAGCTTCTTGCTTGATCAGAGATTTGAAACTCTTTGCTTGGCACATCCAAAGCTAACACTATCAGTAGATGAGCGACAGAGAAGCGCATTGTCTTTTCTTCAGGTTGTAGAGTCTTTTTTACATTTGATGTCACTCCGGTATGGCTCCCCTTTATCACATACACAGTGTAGACAGTAATTGAGCTCAATGGACTCATGATAAGGCAGCTTCCTAGGTTCCTGTTTACATCGGAAGAGCTGTGACTCAGTGCTGGAGCATCTGCCTTGCATACAAAAACTCCCAGTCTCTAGCTCTTGCATCTCCACTTAGGGGTGTGCATGTCCCCTGCCTGAAATCCCAGAGAGTGGCTGCCAGTCTGTGCTGCCAGTACTGAGCTAGATGGACCAATGGCTCTGACTCAGTGCAAGGCAACTGCCTATGCGCAGCACATTGCATTTCAATGTGTAAGGCTTATTCAAGCAGAGACACGTCTCTCGCAGTCGGAAATCGCGCTGCTTGTCTTACAGAGTGTAATATTAACATTTGATGATTTGCAGTATCCTAACAAAAAAAAAGTAACATCAGTGTTATTGCACTGATGCTCTTGCTACGAAATTCTTCTTTTGAGTAGCCTTTTGAGCAGAATTTGGTTGCAGAGATTGACGGGACCATGCCTTTTCCCTTGGGAAGCTTAGTGATGAGCCTGTGTAACGGAAGTCTGTTTGGAAAGGACCTTCCAAATTTGGTCCATACACTCAGGCTGGCTATTGACTCCTCCTGGGCAGAAAGGACTTGCTTTTCCAGCTGAGACTTTCTAGAGCAACAAAACCTACCTGAGCTCTCTTGTATCCTGCATTTCTCCTCCTACTCCATAGTCCTCCAGTCCTACCATGTGATTTGCCCACTGAGCCAGTGTGGTCTAGTGTCAACTGTGTTTGACTAGGGCCTGGGAGACCAGCGTTCAGACCTCCACACAAGCATGAAAGCTCACTGGGCCACTTTCCTCCTCTTAGATTAACCTACCTCACAGGGTTGTTGTGAGAATGGAAAGGGGGGAACCATGTACAACATATTGAGGTCATTGGAGGAAAGTTGGGGTATAAACATAATATATAAATGAAAATACATTCCTGGTTTGTTTTCTGATTGTGCACCTTGGTTGCCTGTGGGCCCTTAGCGTAACATGCAGTTGAGTAAAAAAATATATGAGTCCATTCCCATGAAAACTATGGTTTGCCACTCAATAATGGTTTGGCACAGGTAGAATGAGAATTGATTCATCACTTGTAAGCATCAAATGATGGTGTACACCCATGAATGAGCTGTCACAGATGAATGAGCTGTCACAGATCAAACACCATGGACAGAAACTGTACGTATTAATAGACTCTCAAATGTGTCGAGAGACACAGTGATCATTAATTCTAACTGCATGTCCCTGGCTTTTGTCCTTGGTATACCCCAGGCCTCCAGTAAGGAGCAGATCAGAGCTGCAAAGCTTGAAATTTTCCACACCTTTTAATAGGCAGTTCAGGTAAGGGAGTTGGGCATCTGGCTTCTTTGAGCTCAGTATTGGGGAAAGGGATTGCAGCAGCTTCAACCACCTTGTAGAATAATAGAATTTTAGAGTTGGAAGGGGCCCGAGGGTCATCTAGTCCAACCCCCTGCAATGCAGGAATCAGGAATCTCAACTAAAGCATCCATGATGGATGGCCTGTGGGATGTGAAACACAAGAGCAGTCAAGTACAACATTCCTAGAGTGAACATGTTTACACATGGGGAGGAATGTTTGTCCAGCCAGCAGGTAAACTTCCTGTTTCCTTCTGGACTGGGACAGACTTCCTCTGCATGTGACTAGAGGTGGGTGTGGCCTCACCTGTGCAGGTAACAAAAGCATAGGACTGGCCGCCATCTCTCTCTCTATGACTACTTTCATCGAAGAAGCAACATCTGCTTAGCCAAAGATGCTCTCTTGGCTTCCAAGTGAGGACAAAGGGGCTGTCTCCTTATGAGATAGTTTCCAGGTGTGTGTTACTTTTCAAAGATAAGTCTGCCCTCTGGGATATGATTGTGAACGGAATGTGAGTGAGTAAACTCTTTTTATACTTTTATAGAAGACTGTGTCGTGTCTTATCTTTATGAGGCAATAAGGGGAAAATACCAGAACAGTTATTATAGAGGCTTTAGCGAACCTGAGCAAATGTATCCGCTGTGAGTTTAAACAGGGGAATGTTACTCTGCTAAATTGTCAACTTGTTAACATGTCCTCCATGTGACAGCCTTTTAGATATTTGAAGATGGTTATCATATCTCCAATATTTTGGACTGCAACTCCCATCACTCCAAGGCAACATGCCTGCGCTGACTGCGTGTGATGGGGTTTGTAGTTTAAAACCTCTGGAGGGGTTGGCAAATTCTGGGTTACAGCATCACCCAGATCTGTTTCCTCCCACTGTGGACCTGCCACATGTCATTAGGCTCCCTTGGAGTCTCCTGCAGCCATGGCTGCTTTCAAGTAACGTCAATTAATTTTGCCATGGTGCTATAGCTACCTGGTGTCCAGTGCTATTGGCCTGTGGGTTTTCTCAGTGATAGTCTGGCCAGTCAAAATATTAAAAACGTCTATGTGAGAAATTCATAATTTGGAACAAAGGATTAAGTTGGTAAAGTATATGATCTTCTCTGTTCAGAATGTTTGCCTTCTCCCCAATCCTTCCATTAGACAGTGTGAGTTCTCGTTATGTTATTAAATTTGGCCATGTACATCCTCATTAATTACATTGAACTAGCACTCATTTGAAAGGAAATCACACCACACTTTTGAAGATAATACCGATAAAACAGTGGGACGTTAATTTGATAAGAGCCCGTTGAGAAGCTTTTAGTTAATTCCTGGTGTAATTCTTAATTATTTGCAAGGATTTGTTAACCTTATGTGCGAAATAGCTCCATCGGCCTTGCAAAAAAACCCCCCAAAAAACAAAACACCCAAACCAACAGTTCTAGTACAATCCTATGCAGGCTAACTCAGAAGTAGGCCCCACCATAATCATTGGAGTTTACTTCCAGGTGCAGGATTGTAGCGTTTAGAAGAATGTAGACAGTGGTTCTCAAAAGGAGCGGCAGGACAGGATGCCAAGCGTGGTGGAAAGATTCAAGGACAATCAAAGGAACATGTTAACATTTCTGGCCTTTCCTCTCTTCGAGAGAACTGGCTATTCTTCTATATTTCTCCACGACATATTGTTGTGAAATGGGATTTTCAGCTCTGACAAATATGGAAGATCAGAAAAGAGAAAGGCTTTGTTGTGTTGATGTGGAGATGACAGTTTGTTCATCTCAGTTTAAACCTAATATAAATGAGAGAAGCCAGCAAAAAGCAAGCTCATGCTTCTTATTTAGTTTGTACACATCCTTAAGGTGCGTAAAAAGAGCATGGCTCAGTTGGTTGGAGCGTGGTGCTGATAATGCCAAGGTTGCAGGTTCGATCCCCGCATGGGATGGCTGCATATTCCTGCATTGCAGGGGCTTGGACTAGATGATCCTCAGGGTCCCTTCCAACATGAGAATTCTATGATTCTATGCAAGATGCTCATTATATTATAATTATAATTATATTATAAGATGCTCAAAATTATATTTTGAGAATGATTGATGTTCGCATGTAGCTGCATTGTTTTATATGTTCTGGATGTCCCATTATAACCTTATAAAGTAGTTGTATTCTATGTTGAAGCACTACTTGAAGTTGTTCCTTTTTGTTTTCCAATGTATTTCTTACCAACAAAAAAATTGGTGCCGTGCAAGCAAATTTTTATTCTGAAAGTGTGGCCCAGAGAAGAAAGTTTCAGAATCCGTGCTCTATGATGCTTTTGCTAAAAGCAGTGAGTGTCATTCTGTTTGGAGTTCTTCCATGAAACCATCATTTTGTAACTAAGCAAAAACAAAAAACCCGCCTTTTATCCGGCTAAATTTGTTATGCATGTGGATGTTATATTGTATTTCGTATCAATAGTTTTATTCATGTTCATTGTGCAATACCCTGGAAGCTGATTGGATGAGGGGCTGACTGGAAATACAGAAATAGACCTTGAAGAGTGTCTTTCATTAATGGGCCAAAGAGGAAACAATCAGGGCTTTTTTCAGCCCGGAACTCAATAGAATTCAGTTCTGGAGCCTCCCAGGTGAGTGCCATTGCCATTATAAGAGAACAAAGGAGGTGTTCATGGTGAGTTCTGGCACCTCTTTTTCTAGAAAAAAAAGCACTGGAAACAATACAATTAAGAATTGGTCCAGGAGTGTATATTACTTTTTTTAAAAAAAAGAGGAATAGAAATTAAACAAGTGAGCCCCCTCCATTTTACTCATTTATCGGTGAGTTAATGGAAATTAAATGAAGATTTGCTTTTATTTCTTTCTTTTGTTATTTATAAATTTATTTATTTGGTTTTTCAACTTAAAGTTTTACAGAGATATATCAAGCATAAATCATAAAAACAAGATTCGAAGGAATCTCCTGGACATTCATCCTCCTCTTTGTGGTTCTATTATTAATAATTTCCTCCCGAATCTTTTATGATAGTCCAAATCCTTTACCTCTTCCATTATGTCCAGAATTCACCGATAAACTACTAGTGATATTCCAGTGCTACCTCAGGTTACAGACGCTTCAGGTTACAGAGACTTCAGCTTACAGACTCCTCTAACCCAGAAATACTACCTCGGGTTAAGAACTTTGCTTCAGGATGAGAACAGAAATCGTGCAGCTTCAGCACGGCTGCAGCGGGAGGCCCCATTAGCTAAAGTGGTGCTTCAGGTTAAGAACAGTTTCAGGTTAAGAACCGAACTCCGGAATGAATTAAGTTCTTAACCTGAGGTACCACTGTACTTCCATTTGCCTGAGTCTTCCGATGTTCAGCTCCACTGTATGTTCCCAAGTTCAACACTGTCTGTTTGCATTGCCCTGGAGACAATATTTTGTATAGGCTGGAACAGTCCGTGTAGTTTTTGGAAAGGTCACAGGGAGGGGGAAAGAGAAAACCAGAGCAGTGGAATTGACAGATATAATTGGGATCTATAAAATAGGGAACCTTGTCGAATTTGTCTCAAATTTGGCAGGTCACACCTTCAGAGATATTTGCAATGCCAGCAGGTTTCATGCCAAGAAAACCACCAGATTTACAGGCAGCCGGAGATTGGTTCAGTCTTCCATTAAGATCAGCGGACAAATGGAGCCAAATTAATAACATGAGAAATTGGAATGAATGCAATTGATATGAATGGGAGCAAATATTTTATAGAGAAAATGAGTGGGGAAGTGAAGTATTTTCTTTCTCTTGCAAGACCCATCCAAAGGTTACTCTCAAGTTTGCTCTGTAGATGGCATGACTGAGACAGCTGATCTACTGAAACATCATATGATGCCTCTAAAATATATTATATGCTTCTTTAGATCAGCTGCTTCAATGTCTACATTAAACCTCAAGCCTCAGGTTGCTTGGATAAAGCACCACCTGAGTAGGGATATTTTATTCCGGGACAGGGAAAGATGAAATGCTTAATCCTTCTTGTCCTGCCTATTATTTGTACATTGTTGTCATGTCTTGATTTCTCTCTCTGTCTGCCTGTCTCTGTCTGTGTCTCTGTCTCTCTCCTCCCCCCCCCCCCGGGTAGAGAGAGGACAAAGCGACAGCAAGGGAAATTGATTTGAATCAGCAAGGGGAGAAAATTCCCTGTGACCAACGCAACTGCTATGCTTACTTTGCAGCGTGGTAGAAGGATGCAATGACTGCCTTGTGAAATCCTTAGCTCTAATTCTCAGCTAACTTTTTAAAAGTGTGTTTTACATCCCTGTGATTAGCGTGAAAGCATACAGGGACTGAGTCTCTGTAGGCAATGGGCTGATGGGGAGAGAAAATCACCTTGAATGCTTCAGGGGACGTACTATGTGGGCGTGTGGAGAACCATTTAGACTAATTCTGCCGTTGGGGGTCAAAAATTGGACTTGAGGTATGACTTCTTGCCCAGAACTCAACATGCTGAGCGTCACTATGAGAACAGAATGCTGGAATAGATAGGGCTTTGGCTTGATCCAGAAGGACCTTCTTAACATCCTGAACCGAATTGAATGCTTTTTCTTCCTGATCAGCCCCTCTTCAGTTGCCTCAGATCTCTCTGCTGTCTGTGTTAATTTTCAGATAGATCCTCTCCTAGATTTAACTTTGTAAAGTAGAATGTGCTTGGATGGTGTAACAAGAAGAGGCAACTACTTCCCCCACTATTAATATTGTCCATATAGCCCAGTGCTGTGTTTTGTTGTTGTTGTTTAGTCGTTTAGTCGTGTCCGACTCTTCGTGACCCCATGGACCAGAGCACGCCAGGCACTCCTGTCTTCCACTGCCTCCCGCAGTTTGGTCAAACTCATGCTGGTAGCTTCGAGAACACCGTCCAACCATCTTGCCCTCTGTCGTCCCCTTCTCCTTGTGCCCTCCATCTTTCCCAACATCAGGGTCTTTTCCGGGGAGTCTTCTCTTCTCATGAGGTGGCCAAAGTATTGGAGCCTTAGCTTCAGGATCTGTCTTTCCAGTGAGCACTCAGGGCTGATTTCCTTAAGAATGGATCGGTTTGATCTTCTTGCAGTCCATGGGACTCTCAAGAGTCTCCTCCAGCACCATAATTCAAAAGCATCGATTCTTCAGCGATCAGCCTTCTTTATGGTCCAGCTCTCACTTCCATACATCACTACTGGGAAAACCATAGCTTTGTTTACTTGGGCCAAAGATCCTACATTTCATTTATTTAGTTTGTAACATTTATACATCTATAAGGTATGCATTTATATGGACCTGCTCAACAAGTAAATGACCTTTCCCGCAGAAGAGAGGTGTAGAGCTTTATAAGTAAGGATTAACCAGGACTGTGGAAAAAATATGGTGTGATGTTAAGCCATCTCTTCTCTTAATAGTAAACAAGAAAATTCTTCTGCTGCTCAGCCCTAACAGAACTGAGTATCAGGTCAAATTTTTGGGTGAGAAACATCTCCTGCAGATAGCCCATGCTTTCCAATGCACCTGCTGTCTTTGCATTCAGAAATTCATCACAGTTCCCAGGAAGACTTATTGTAAGTCTTCTTCTTGCAGATGTTCTTGAAAAGATTAGGAGCCACGTGGAGGACTCTTGAAAAGCGTTTTGTTGGGCTTTTCTATTGAATTAGCACTTTGGCGATTTGATATATTTCATACTGTGTCTGAATAGCAGGAAGGCTGAAGTGGAAACGGCAGATTCTACCATAAGCTCTGCGTCAGATCACTCATTAGCAAAGGAGTCATCTGAAAAGCATAGACAAAACCCTGGAGTTCAGTTTTCTTATCTTCTCATTAGCGCTCTCTTAGAGCGTACTTAGAGTCAGTGCTGGCTCCAGGTTTTCACAGTCACGATAACCTGACTGTGGCTCTTAGTCAGGATATCTTCCATCCCATTGTCAGTACTTCCCATTCACTGACTGCACTGCAGCTCACACGAAGCAACTGCATTCACAGGTGAAAGGTCCATTCATAGTAAGTTGTCCCATATAGAGCCAGGCCATTGATCCATCTAGCTTAGTACTGTCTGCTCTAACTGGCAGCATACGGAGTCTTTCCCAGCCCTACCTGCAGATGCTTGGGTTGAACCTGTGACCTTCTGCATGCAAAGCAGGTGCTGTACCACTAAGCTACAACTCTTCCCCTTGACATTTTCATAGAAACATCAAATCGTAAAATTGTTGTAGAGTTGCAAAGGACCATGAGGGTCATCTCGTCAAACCCACAACCCTGAGATTAAGAGTCTCTTTTGTTTTGTTTTTTAAGTTGAGATTTAACCAGCTGAATACAAGTAATGATTCCTGTCTCTATGCAGGGCTTGCAAGGAAGTGAATAGAAACATAGGAATAAAATGATTCAAAGGAAATGGGTATCTTGCATAAAGACATTTCTCCAGAGAAGAAATGGATGTACTTGAGCTGTATGCTTTGAGATTAGTGTGATAACCACAAAAACCTGTTCAAAGTATGACTAAGTCTTGCTTCCTGATGTTTGTAGGTGAAATATAGTTTTAAACTTGTTCAGATAGAAAATTAACTTTTTGCATGTTTTTTAAAATTATTATTCCTAATAGCTACTTCTGGGTGTGGATGGAAGGATCTGTCAATTTTGGTTCTTTCCATTCCTAATTTTTCCAAAATTCCAAAAAATTTCCAAAATTTTTCCTAAATTCAATTCCCCACACATCCATCTGCGGTAATTTGTGATTCTTTTGTTTTGTTTTTAGATTGTAAAAATTCATCAGTGTTTCAGTGTGAATTTATCCTAATATACACATTTTTGCATGCAGTGTTGACTAATGTACACATCTTTTGCAAGCAAGTTCCCCTGATATAGTGCATATTTTATGTTATTTTCACTTATGTGTTCATTTTTTTATACACGCTTTTACTTACGGTAATTGATTTTGGTTGGCAGGATTTGAAATATAAGCAGTGGATTACTGAAAGAACTAACGATAGGGAAGTTTAGATAATGACAACATATGTATTGTAAAACAGCAAATAAAAAGAAGTAAAAAAGAAACATCGGGAATATTTTTGGAGATTTAATAAAAATGACAAAATGTTTTTGGTTAACGTTGGTTGGAGAACAGCATCACAAAAAATGGATGAGTGAATTTCAAATGATGGCTGCGTTTTGGTTCTCCTATTGTTTCAGAAGAGGCAGATTTGATAGATTCATCTTGAAATGTGAACTGAGTTTAATTCCCCCCCACCCCTACTTCTGAGTTCCAGAATCCTTAGCAAGTGGTGTAGTGGTTAAGAGCAGTGGACTTGTAATCTGGTGAACTGGGTTCGATTCCCCGCTCCTCCACATGCAGCTCCTGGATGACCTTGGGCCAGTCACACTTCTCTGAAGTCTCTCAGCTTCACTCATCTCACAGAGTGTTTGTTGTGGGGGAGGAAGGGGAAGGAGATTGTTAGCCGCTTTGAGACTGCTTAGGGTAGTGATAAAGCGGGATATCAAATCCAAACTCTTCTTCTTCTTCTTCTCTTCTTACCTGACCCCCCAAGAAAGCTTGTCACAAACGCTACGCAGTTGGTTTCTTTGTCTCCACTTTGGTTCAAGATCCAGTTTGGTGTCAGCTAAAAGAACAACCAGTTCCGAATCTTTTTCCAGCCACATCCTCCTTCGAAGGGTGCACTAAAGATAAAACAAAACATGTCAAAACACGACTTTTATCCAGTGTGCATCCAGAGGAATGCAAAAACCTATTCTCAAATTGATTGCACAGGAGTGTAGCTAGGTTTTCCCCAGTTCACATTAAGGGGATGGGCAAGCAACCATTTTTATGCGCTCAGCATCACTCACAGTCAAGCATCTTTAAGCAGCTGCGCCCTTGGTTAAAAGGGATGTGGCCCACTAGTTCAATTCTAAGCTCAATTAACTTCCAAAAATAATAAAAAAATAAACCCCAGGACAACTTCCATGGCTGCCTGAGGTGATGCGTTTGGCAGAGGCAGAATACTGAAGAAGAACACAGAGAGAGTGAATTTCATCCTCTGCTGATTCCCATGGCGTTTATTGCTACAGGGCAGCAGAGCATGGGAAAGAGTATACAGTGTTCTGTGAGGAAGAGCTGGCCCAGCCAGCAATTGTTTCCACTTCCTGCAAGGGCTTACCGTTCATTTCAGTGGAGGGACCAAATGCAAACCAATGAATATACAGTCACATTGGGTGCCTCCATTGCTAACTGAACCCTCCATGTTCAGAATGCCAGCTGCTGGACAGCAACAGCAGCAGAAAGAGGAGCAGAAATTGCCAACGTTTGCCTATTCAACAACTATGCAGAATGGAAATCAGTTCAACCAATGTGATCTTGGTTCGCTGTTGTTGTTCCTTTGCCAGCAAACAACAAGTAAATTGATTACTTCCCCATGTTATTTGCGTTGCATTTCCTTTTCACTGAAATGAATGGAGTGGAATAATGATGAAGTGATTTATGTAATTAATTAGTACTTTTGCCACAACTGACAGGAGGACAAATAATTTGGGTTATAGCAGGAGGCAAACTGCAGTTGGATGGAAACAGTACTTCATGCAACAAATACAGAAAGCAATGCCTTCTTTCACACATCTTCATATAAAGTTGATCCATATATATATTCTGAACATACCTGGGTACAAAACATTCCTTTGACTTGCTATCTCTCTCTAAAAAAAGAAATGCATTTCTAAAAGCATTTTATCCCAAGAGATGAATTTTAAATTGCAGGTTCTGGAGCTGCGAACCAGACCACAAAAGTCAGAGAAGTGTGAAATTCAAATATCAGTAATGTTCTCTTTTAAAGCTGTCCAAGTTGATGGCCATCACAATTCCATAGTGCAACCAGTGCTATTTTTCTAGAAAAAGAGGTGCTGGAACTCACCATGAACACCTCCCTCGTTCTCTTAGAATGGCAATGGCACCCACCTGAGAGATGCTGGAATGAGTTCCGGCTGAAGAAAGAAGCCCTGTGTGTAACTATGTGCTACAAGAAAAGGTACTTTATTTTGCCTGGGCAGAAGAAAAGACTACGGTGGTACCTCGGGTTACAGACATTGCAGGTTACATACACTTCAGGTTACAGACTCCGCTAACCCAGAAATAATACCTCGGGTTAAGAACTTTGCTTCAGGATGAGAACTGAAATCGTGCTCCAGTGGCAGCGGGAGGCCCCATTACCTAAAGTGGTGCTTCAGGTTAAGAACAGTTTCAGGTTAAGAATGGACCTCCAGAACGAATTAAGTACTTAACCCGAGGTACCACTGTACAGTAATGTGTAAACCACTTTGCTGTAAACCACTGGGCGATTTATCCTTTAAAATATAAAGCGGTATAGGAATGAGATTAATAACAATTATAATCTCCATTAGAGGTGGGGAAATGGTAGCTAGACATACTGTTGTGGCCACTGTAAGCAAGGTTTAAGGTGCCATTTGGTGATTAGCTTATATATCTGAGAATCTAACACTGTTACCTGTGTTCAGTTCGATGACTGATGAACACTTTAAAAAATATCTCCCTGGACTTTTAACATCTTTTAATATCTTAACATCTTTTAAACACCATTGATATTCTGTGGTTTAATAGCATTGATTTTAGATCCTTAGATGGATAGCAGTTTGTTGATTTTTAGCTGCTGGAGGGCTCCTCTGCCAACACCGAACTGGATGTTTCACTGTGTGGATTTATTATTGAGTTGCTGTTGGGTGTGCTTAATTGGTTTTGTTGGTTGTTGTATTAATTTTGTGCTTAGGTTTGCACGCCACCCCGAGGAATATTTTTATTAGACGGCTGATGAATGAATCCATCGATAAACAAATAAAATGGAGGGCAGTAGATTTAGAATGGGCAGAAGAAGGTATTTCTTCACACCAGGCATAACTCACTTACGGAGCTCAGTAGCACATGATGGGACAATGGTCACCAGGCTTAAGATGGCTTTAAAATACTGTATAGCTCAGTTGGTTATAACATGGTGCTGATAGTGCCAAGGCTGCAGGTTCGATCCCCGTATACGACAACTGCATATTCCTGCATTGCAGGTGGTTGGATTAGATGATCCTCGGGCCCCTTCCAGCTCTTATGCTTCTATGAAAAGTTCATTGGAGACAATTCTATCAATGACCATGAGCCACAGGGGCTAAAAGGAACTTCTATGACACGCTGTAGATGGGTGAATCTGTCAGTTTGGGTTTCTCTCAGTCTCTCATTTTTCCTCTAGTCGCTAAATAACAGTTGTTGCAGAAGAACAGCGGGAGTGGTCTATTGTTTTCATACCTCACTAGTAGGTGTCCAAAAAGTCATTGTGGGAAAGAGGGATTGTGGAATTAAAGGACCATTGGTCAATCAGACAGGTTCTTCTTTATATAAACATTTAAATGCACATTCTTATGCAGTTTCATAAGTTTTGTAACTCTGATTACTCCAGAAAATGGGATGGGATGAATTTATGAATGAACACACATGGCAAATTGACATCGACCAGAGATGGAAATGATTCAGCCATCCCCAGCTTACAGCTCAGTCTCTCCGCTGCTATGCCTCTCTCTCTCTCTCTCTCTCTCTTACTTTCTTTTTAAATTTTCTACAGCCCTAGTATATGCATATTTAAAGAGATTTCATTGTGTCTCTCTCAGGTGGCTGCAGCAATGTTCTGAAGCATATGGTTGCCATGGTTAATGGTTAATGCACTCTTTCAGGGGAATGCTATGGTAACTAGCCACATATGGTAGCGTGTCAATATGTTGCACCAGAGTTGAATGCCTAATCACGGGCCCATGCAAGCATCCGCTTTCTCCATAATTGCTCCACCGTTGGCTGAGCACGCATGAGGAGGAATTGTAATGAGCTCCTCACACTGTACATTTCCCTATGACTTTGCTGCCTTGCGCCTTGCGCCTTGCGCTGGGCAAATCTCTGAACCGCTGTTAGGAATACTAAACATATATATATATATAGATCACTCAGAGAGAAACAGGTGCCTCTCTGTGAATTCATTGGCTTCCAAGGAGAAAGAGTCATCTATTTCTTGAAGGGCAGAGGAAATGCCTGTCTCCCGCACACATTTCCATTAATGAAGCTTGTTTCTGGGCAGTTTGCAATACTGTATGTCTTTCTGCACAACCAGGTTAACAGGACCAATGCTGGGTTGAATCCACACTCAGTTATGCTTAGATGGACCACTTTGATTAGCGGAAGTGGCACTACTACAGGTGCCACGTGACACCCCTTCCACACGGATGGATAGCTCAGTTGGTTAGAGCGTGGTGCTGATAATGTCAAGGTTGCAGGTTTGATCCCCGTATGAGGCAGCTGCATATTCCTGCATTGCAGGGGGTTGGACTAGAACACGGGTCAGCAAGGTTGATCTTGCCTGAGCTGGATTGATCCTGTGGAGATCCGTCTGTGGGCCGGAACGTGTGCGTGTGCACGCCCGTGATTTTCGGCGCCTGCGCAAACATGGTTTCTGGCGCCATGGAAGCGAGTCCCCACACCATGCTGCGCCGGTTTAGCGCAGCGTGTGAGCAGGCAACTTGGTTTGGGGGCAGCTCGTGGGCTGGTAAAATGACCTCCACAGGCCACTTCC
Organism: Podarcis siculus; assembly: GCA_034642415.1. Classification (NCBI taxonomy): domain Eukaryota; kingdom Metazoa; phylum Chordata; class Lepidosauria; order Squamata; family Lacertidae; genus Podarcis; species Podarcis siculus. Next base: position 1,904,259 of record JAXCMG010000038.1, read on the forward strand.
AGCCCATGGGCCTTAGCCTGGTGACCCCTGGACTAGATGATCCTCAGGGTCCCTTCCAACTCTACGGTTCTATCATTCTATGATTTCTAATAGCACATTTAGTGTGTCAGTTCCTCCACTTTGGAACTTCCTGCTGATTGAGATCATGCAGGCACCTTCACTGTATGCAGTTTGGCACCTGCTAAAAACTTTCCTCTTTAGACAAGCCTACCCCGATGCTTAGAAAGCTTGGGGTACTTTTAATCTATTTTAGTATTTACCTTTTGTATGTTTTAAAGTACAGTTGTAAATTATTATCAATTTTACTTCTGCGTCTTTTGTAAACGGCTTTGAGGGTGTGTGTTGTTTTTTTTACAATCAAGCAGTGTATAAATTTTATGAAATAAATAAAATAGGGAAGATGCATGACATCAACAATAGGGACGCTGGTGGTGCTGTGGTGTAAGCAACCGAGCCTTGGGCTTGCTGATCAGAAGTTTGGCGGTTCAAATCCCCATGACGGGGTGAGCTCCCGTTGTTTGGTTCCAGCTCCTGCCAACCTAGTTCGAAAGCACGTCAAAGTGCAAGTAGATAAATAGGTACCACTCCAGTGGGAAGGTAAATGATTTTGCCAGAAGTGGCTTAGTCATGCTGGCCACATGACCCAGAAATCCTGTCTGCGGACAAATGTTGGCTCCCTCGGCCAGTAAAGTGAGATGAGCGCCGCAACCACAGAGTCATTTGCAACTGGACTTAACTGTCAGGGGTCCTTTACCTTTATGACATCAACAAGACTTCACATTGATTCCAGTGGGTCTGTTCTAAGGATCACTAAGTCTGGGTTCACCCTGGAACAAGTATTTAAATATTAACGCACAGAGCACATAACATTAGAAAGGGGGAAAAAACCCCATATCTTCCTCCTTATCTTCTACAGTATTGTGGTGGATATATTACTTTGATGCTCAAGTTGTTGAATTCCATGGAAAGATAAATAGCTTTGATCTCTTTAAAAAAGTGACATGAGGCTCATGACCATGATTATTTAAAATATTTCAGGGATTAAAAATGGCTGCAGATTTTATTTCATTCTACAGAGTGACCATCATAACAATACTCCTTCTCCGGAGCAGGAAGGGTGTGTTGTAATTTACATTGGCACCTGTTGTTTTCCTTTTGAACTGGGAATCGTAAGTCATACCATCGTCAATTATCTCACAGTAGTGCCATCTCCAAGACAGACTGTGCCTTAAAGAGATCTCTGTAGCGCCTGACTGTGTGGAATTAATTTGTTTCATTCTGGCTGTGTTCACATGAGCCAATGAAGACAAGAAGAGGTAAAAGCAAGCGCTACCTCCTTTGCCCCCGCCCCCCAACAGTGCTTTAGTTACCTTGATGCAAAAGAATGCAGGACTCCCCATGTTTTGTTCTTCTCCTCCACATCTGGTAGCAAGGTGCCTGCCTTCATCATGCTGTGCTTTTCCACCTCCCCTCTGCATCGGTGATTGCTACTGACATTGACAGAGAACTGCAGTGTAATGATGTCATGATATGGGACAAGCTTATTTGAATGGGAGCTCCTCTTCCATGCATGGCAGCCATCCACCATCAAATCCCCCAATGTGCAATGTCTGTTTAGAGCACTGAACGTTGAGTAGTTTGATAGCAAGTACAAACAGCCCCAGTGCATGGGAGCTGAGCTTGCCTCCTGCTTTCATTTAAAACTGCACTCCCTGTTCTTCCTTCTTGGACATCCTCTTGAGCAGCGCTTGCCCTTAGGAGTGACAGCAGGAAGCGGTGGATGGATCTTTCCTTCCCTCCAGCAGGGCAAGAGGAAGAGATGCCCGTAGGAGGAAGAGGCTAGCAGCCTGATTGCTGATCTGTCATTGCACTCCTAACACAGGCAGAAGTGGGTTTATATTTCTCAAAACCTAATTATCCACCGTGTGGTAGTGGAGAGAAGTCTGAGAGAATGGGTTTATCAAGTGCTCTCTCTTAATGACACCTACAGAGATTCAGTGCTTCGTGGTGTTTTCTCTTCCCTCTGAAAAAAGCCATCCTTGCAATGACCACCTGCCTGTTCCATGATGGGTGGGGGGCAGTAGGGGGTACCTGCTGTATGAGACAGACATAGAGAGAGTGGGCAGGGAGAGGGATCGATGAACTCCCCATGCCTTTTTCTTCACCCTTCTTTCCTTCCATCTTTTCATTCATCCTCTAGCTGTTTTTGGACTACAACTCCCTTCATCCCTAGCTATCAGGACCAGTGGTCAGGGATGATGGGAATTGTAGTCCAAAAACAGCTGGAGACCCAAGTTTGGGAAACCCAGATCTAGACCAACAAGTAGCAAGGAGTGGTTGTCAGGTGTGCGTGCAGGAGCCAGGCCCTGTGACTAGGACTGTGGCCTTCCTAAGTTTATCTGAAGAGGCAAGGCGTGGCCTCACAGGTGAGGCCGATTGGTAACTCACAGCACCTGGTGGCAAGAGCTGGGAAGGGTTATAAGGTCAGCATTTCCCTTCAGCTCTTTGCCACAGCAACATGCTTCCCGCCTTGCTGTATTTGCTGCCTGATCCTTGACTTCTTGACTTCTTGACTCCTTGACTCCTTGCTTCTTGATCCTTGGACCCTTGGCTTCTTGGCTCCCTGCTCTCTGACCCTTGGACTCCTGGCTTCCTGACTTCTGGCTTCTGGAACCCCGTTCCTGCTCCCACCCTGCCATCTTGCTCCTGGTCCTGACGTCCCCTGCCAGGACTTTGATCGCTTGTGAACTGGACCGTGACAGTGGTACCAAAAAGGGCCCATTGATACATGGTTGCCACAGGGTCCACAAAAACCTAGAGCTGCCCCTGTTTAATGGCTACAAGCAATGATGGGTTTTCGCTGCTTCCATGGCTTCTGAATACCAGTTGCTGGAAACCTCAGGAAGGGAGAGTGCTCTTGGGTTCAAATCCTGATTGCAGGTTTCCTATAGGCATCTGTTTGGCCACTGTGATTACAGGATGCTGGACTAGATGAAACAATGGCCTGATCCAGTGGGCTCTTCTAATGTTCTGATTTTCAGTCAGGACTTTTTTTTCAGCTGGAACTCACTGGAACTCAGTTTTGGCACCTCTCATGTGGGTGCCATTGCTATTATAAGAGAACAAGGGAGTTTCAGCACCTCTTTTTCTAGAAAAATAGCATTTTTTTCAGTATTTATCATACTGTCTAATTGTGCCCTCAAAAGAGCCCTGCTTTGCTTAATTCCATGATAAAGGCAGGTGGACATTATTTAGCCAGTGGCTACATTCAGACAACTCTCCCAAATGTGAAGGCGTGAATTTGATGATCATTGGCCTGTTCCTTAAACAATTCTGATGGAAGTAAAAACAAATGAAACATGAACTAACAAAAGGAAGGGATGAGTGAGGCAAGCAATGAAGCTGTGGCTTGAATGCTGACTAATTAGCAAATACGATAAGGGAAAATTACGATGCCTTTTTCTTTCTGTCTGGTTTCAACATGGCAAATTTCTTTCTATATCAAAGCCGCTGTTAAGAACTCCGCTTCCAACTCATTGAAAGGATGCGTGGTTTGCCCTTTAGCTCTGCTGATAGTTACAGCATCTGAAATAACCTCAATTAATTGGATTGAACTGTCAGTGTTGTGCATGGAATAATCATCTGATTTGGCACACTTCATTACCATAGATGGATATATACGTAACCTTTTCTCAAAGTCCAAGATGGATTACTCAAACCGCCACTGTTTTGAAAAGCGGGAATTTATAATTCGATTAATATTCTTTATAGGGTTCCAACCATGTTGATTTCACTAGAAAATGAATCTAGGGATGTAAGAACCTGCAAGCCTACAGATGCTGCTAGACTCCGGCTCCCTTCACCTCTAACTATTGACTACACTGGATGGGGTTGATAGGAGTCCAACAATATCTGGAGGGCCACAGATTTCACATCCCTTTAATGGCCAAAAGTCATTGGGTGCCCTGGGAAACCAACAGCTCCCAGTGTCCCCAGTGTTGGGGCTGCTGCCTTGGCAGCTAGCAAAGTACCAGGATGGCAGAGTTTGAGGAAATGAGAGAGTGCCCATTCTCTGCTGCCACTGCAATAGCTGCAACAGTAGATAAATCTGTGGAAGGAGGAGAGGGAATACTTCACCTTGGATTACAGTCCAAGCTGGATAAGAATCACAGGAAGGTGTTGCAGTTTGAAATATTGCCTCATTTTAATGAAGGTGCCAATTTCATTTCAAGAGTAGGCAGCTAAATTTTACTCAGAGTAGGCTCATTGGAATTAATGACCATGACTATGTTGGCCCATTTATTTCCATGTGCTCACTCTGAGTAAAACCCAGTTGAATAGGTAATCAAGAAGTTTGGCAATATCTCTACAGTGGACTTGTGGGAACCAGTTAAATATTGGGTGGGTCAGTGTGTAATCCACTATACTTCCAATCTTTCCTTGTTGCTTTTATCTGTCCCACTTACCTGTTTTGTGACTCTCCCTTGTCTCATTCCTAAATTTAGATTGTGGATTTGTTCTGCTACTTTGACAAGTTCACTGATGCTGTTATATGAACACTAGTAGCCTTTTACTCAGTGTTGCTAAGGAATTCAGAGCCATCCAAAAAACCAGTGCAGTTTATCCCTCTAGAATCCATCTAGAATCAAAATAGGATCCAGTTGTAGATGAAAACCATCTCAGAAACAGTCATTCAAGATTTGGTTCCGATAACTTAAGAAGTGTCCAAATGCATAGGGAACAAACAAGTTTCCAAAATATATAGCAGCTAATTATTAACAACATTAGAAAAAAACATGGGTGTCTGCAGGAACTTTTATGGTGGTCTGGTGGGGCAAAGTAAAACAATGAAAGAGGAGAACAGGCTAATTTTCTCATACCACACAAATGAGAAGAACGGTGCCTGCACATTTTGTCCCATATCTCCGGTTCTACAAATGCCAAAAATGTATTCTTGTTTAAAAACGAAAGCTGAGACTCGAGGGATCATAGTTCATCGGTGAGTTAGGAACTCCATGCATAAAAAAGAGCTCTGCTGTACAAGCAGCAATGTACAATTGCTGGAACCAAAGTACACATCGCTTCAGACCCTGTACCCAATATATTTTTTCTAATGGGGGGAACAGTAGCTTTGAAAGTGTCACTGTTCATGGGGAAAATAGCATGAGGGAAAGACTGTGGTCAACCGTTGTTGCTTTTCACAAAAACTTTAACAAGACAGAGATGCATTCACACATCTCCATCATCACTGTTAGGCCCTTAACATTAAAGTGCTAGCTAGGAACTCTCCATCCTGATGTGTCGGCATCACAAAATAAGCCAAACATCAGCTAACTTTTGCCCAGTTCAGTCAAATCCAATTATGAGACTGTCAGTGGAGTCCACTTTAATAATCACTGAGCTATTCTGGCAGCATATTCTCTACAGGGCAGCTGCCATCTAGTGGCAAAAAGTTAATCAAACTGGTGGGAGGGTGAAAATTTAAGACAAGAACCATAGAGGGTCTCTGCTTTGCAGCTCTCAGCAAAAACTCAAAAGACAAGACAATGTGATAAGTTAACATTAAAACATAACCTGCATGGGGCTGAACTGTACTTCTAAACAAATGAAGTGAAAATGAATATTCACTATTGGCTAATTTGCTTTGAGTGCCTTGGATGATGCATATAACGGAAATGACGTTCATTGTTGGAAGCACAGCTGGTGATCTATCAAGCCATAAATAGCCAGGAGCCAAGCATACCCATCATAAATGGAGAATGCACTTTAAATATTCCATCCATGCCCAAAGTCAGCACTGCATGGGTGGACAGCAAAGTATAGTTGTAGTGTCTGAAATTCAGTTCCATTGGAGAATCACCCAAATCTGGGCCTGTGCATATTCTATAACTGGTGCAAGGCTTATTTTCAATTAGGCTGGCTTTTGATGACCAGGTTTGGCCCAGAAGAGGGTTAGCCAATATGATGCCGTCTACATATTAGGGACTCCTGCTTTCATCATCCCTGAACATTGCCCATGAAGGCTGGGACTGATTGAACTCATCTCTCTCTCTCTCTCTCTCTCTCTCTCTCTCTCTCTCTCTCTCTCTCT
>JAXCMG010000038.1:1910359-2030753 GCA_034642415.1 Podarcis siculus
TCTCTCTCTCTCTCTCTCTCTCTCTCTCTCTCTCTCTCTCTCTCTCTGTCTCTCTGACACTCTTCAAAGAAGACTTATGAGATAAGCAATTGGTTTTTTCCCCAGTTGCTCCAGTGTACTGGGGGCTATTTATTTTCTGCAGCCTTAGCCTTTGCATCTGTTGAGACCCCCGAAATCCAGCAGAGCTCACTGCTGACTAAGGATGCTCAAGGAATTCAGTTTCTATGAATTCAGATGCAAATTGACCTGATTCACACCTCCCAGACAAATGTGTGGATTATAATGTAAACACCCTTGTGATACAGCTCTCAGTCTGTGTGTGTGTGTGTGTGTGTGTGTGTGTGTGTGTCACACCAAAATGTGTTAACAATTCAGGACAGGATTCACCTACTGTAAGGACTTCAGCCTGTGCAAGAGGCTTCCCTTCTCCTCCCAGGGGTCAGGAGAAAACCCCAGAACAATATGTGGAGAAGCAGAGGGAGGATTGTTCCACCTGGCTAGCTGCAATGCATGGGCAGATGGAATAACTGCAAAAGTGTGATATTGAATTCCACCCTCACATTTTGGGATAAATTGCCTCTAGCATATATAGATTCCAGCCACCTCCCCCACATACCTAAAAGCCAAATCTCCATCAGCCAGCTCCTGCCTTCTAACTTATGACCAGCTGAGGGGGTGGCTCTGGCTGTCATCTTCCTCCCCCTTAGTCTCAGTGTTACCCTTGTAGAACTCAGCAGGGAGGAGGATGGGGATAAAATTAGAATGAGTTTCTTCTGCCTGCCACTGGCTCCCTGCTTTCTCCCCTACCTGGCTGAATGGACACCAGCAGCCACAGCCAAGATGGATCTTGGCATGCGTGCGTCAAGTGTACATGCACATGCTGCCTTTCTTCTCCTCTCTTCTGCACTCCCAGTAAATGTTGCAACCAGACCCACTCTGAAATGAAACATTGGGCTGAGCATTGCTAATCCTGTTAGAAAAGAAAACAGTACTGCTCAGTTTGCTAAGACGTGCCATGATGGAGAGGTCAGGGCAGGACATGCTGTAGCTGATGAAATAAATACAATATATTGTGTGTGGTGGGCAGCTCAGGCAGCAATCCTCAGTCTGGAAATAGTGTCTGCTACCTGTAACTACCAGAATATGAATGCGTCCCTGCTTTCGTTTATGAAACAATAATCTGTTGTTCTTTATTATCTTTTCGTACACTGACTTTCTGACAGTGCACTCAAGATGGCTCACTTGGGTCCTCAGCTGTTGTTAGACTACAGCTCCCATCATCCCTGACCACTGATCCTGCTAGCTAGGGATGATGGGAGTTGTGGTCAAGTAATAGCTGTGGACCCAAGTTTGAGAAACACTGATTTTAAAACAATTGTTTATAGTCAAAGAGACATGATATGAAAAGGGACCGAGAAGGGGGAGGCAATATTCGGACAGTTTGGTCAGTGCACAAAATAGTTCTGGAAAGGAGAGGGGAGGGAGCCAACAGGGAATTGATCCCAGCTAGGAATTGATTTCCATCCCCCTCCATATTCATTGCATGCAAGTGCTGTTTCTGCTCTGCTGCAGTTTGGCTTTCAATAAAAACTACATTACTCATCTTGCTGTCTGCTGTGGTGAAATATTATGTACCGTATTTTTCTGTGTATAAGAGTAGGTTTCCCCCCTAAAAAATAATGTCAAAAATTAGGGGGCGTCTTATACATCTCTCCCCATTTTCTTAAATCTGAGTCCCCCCAAAATAGGAGGCGTCATACATGGGGGCGTCTTATAGACGGAAAAATACAGTAATTAATAATCATTATATTATCACAGACCATTCATTTCAGAGCAAAGGCAACTCAATGCAAATGTGGGTGTGGGAATCAAGAATGTATTGTTACATGTTTGTGGACTGAAAACAACAACATTAAATACTGGCCGTATTTGCTGGACATGGGACAAATAAGAGAACTTTGGCAGTTTCCACTCCCAATTCTGTTTTTGTCAGAATTCAAGGGCATCCCTAATCCCTGCTGAGCCAATGGATGGAGCTTCGCTGCTTCACATAGCATTCTGAGGCAGACAGGTGGAATGGTCACTGGCAACTTCATTTCTGGGAGTGAGAGTGCCAAATGGGAATTGAAAACTATGGTTTTGGAAATGAGGAAGCCAATTGGGAATGGACCCCTCTGAGCCAATAGATGAGGCCTTGCTGTCTCGCTTCTCCCACTGTCACAGTCAGGTAGAATAGACACCAACAGATGTAGTTCCCAGAGGAGAGGATCCCAGACTCACTGTTTCACCTCTGCGTTGGATACAGTTTTCCGGAACCGTCAGCGACAGAGACAGTTCTGAAATGGGCAGAGTCAAATGGCAGTTGGCCATTGGTGGGCTTACGGAGGTTAAGTCCTTCTCTTTAGGTGGGAGCCCCACTTACATAAGCCCCCACACCAGATTTTTCATTTCAGCAACCACTGCCTCTTATGCAAAAGACATTATCCAACATGATGAAGCAGCACAGACAGAAGGTATTTTGGAACACTGTAAAAATATAACCACATTTTAAGACTCTCATTACCATCAAATAGGACCAGATGGTTAGCAAATACTGAATTTGCAAAAGTTTATTTAATTAAAAAAAGAAGAGCCGCCACCAACTATAATTTCAGGAGTAAAGTTTGTAGAACTGTCACAGGAAATACACTATATAGGTATGTTGCAGGAAGCATAGCGGAGAAAAATATTTAAAGAGAGAAATAAGGAAGGAAAGAAAGAAAGAAAGAAAGAAAGAAAGGAAGGAAGGAAGGAAGGAAGGAAGGAAGGAAGGAAGGAAGGAGAGATTTATGATCTACCAAAGGGCATGCTCTGCAAATGTCAATGATGGGAAAATACACTTTGCCACCGGTTTAATAGTGAAAGGAAACAAGAGGTTGTTTCTAAGATATGAAACAGGAGACAGTGTGATTGTTAAAGGGGTGATGTGCTCAAGGAAGTATGAAAGGGACTTCTAAAACTACTTTCCAACTTGCTAGGATCAGTACTGATTAAGTGCCGATAGTTATATTGAAAATGCCTATCTGCACTTCCAAGCCTTGCATATTAGCTTCTAGTTTGAAATCCACATTTTTTTCTCATTTTGTGCATTTGGTATGCAGATTAAGCGCTTATAAAAAAATGCAGTTATTAAAATGCAACCCAAAACAGCATGAGTCACATATTCCTATATGATTTAAATATTTTATATAAAGTATATATAGTCAGGTCATTAGTTCCTCTAGCCCCAGACTCTTGACTTTGATCAGGGCCTGACCATGCAAGGGATGTGTGTGTGTGTAATCGACTGAGCGGGGAAGTCTGTCTGAGGCTGTAGCCTAGAGGACACACTTTTCTTAAGGTCTAGTTTGCTTGGGTTGGTGGTACAGCTGGATACTGGAGGCCCTGGTCAGAGACTCTCCTTTACAGCTGGTGAGATCTGGCTGTTAGCTGGCCAGTGTGGGAAATAATAATATTTTTTTTTTTATTTATACCCTGCTCTCCCCAGCCAACACGGGGCTCAGGGTGACTAGCACCAGGTATAAAAGCAATTGGTTGAAATACAACTTAAAAACAAGTTTAAAACACAACATTAAAATGCAGCCTCATTTCATTAGAACTCAAATCCAAAACTTTTTGGGGGATGAAAACGTCAAGTCTTCACCAAGGCCAACTATCCAGACTGGTCCTACGTGGGCCAGAAAAAAGCCAGGGAAGTCCCCGAACAGGAGTCCCATCACAGAAGGAAAAAGGAAAGAGGGGGAGGGGAACAGCGCCAATTTGTTGTTGACAAAGGACAGCTGGACATATAAAGGGCCCCATTACCTTCAGTTGCTTAGGGCCTCATCAAACCTAAATCCGGCCCTGATGCCATCAAAGGTGTTTTTAATGTGTCACAAGCTTTTATATACAGTGGTGCCTTGCAAGACGAAATTAATTCGTTCCGCGAGTTTCTTCGTCTTGCGGATTTTTCGTCTTGCGAAGCACGGCGCTTAGCGGCTATTAACAGCTTAACGGCTTAGCGGCTATTAGCGGCTTAGCGGCTTAGCGGCTATTAACGGCTTAGCGGCTTTAAGAAAAAGGAAACAAACTCGCAAGAACTCGCAAGACGTTTTCGTCTTGCGAAGCAAGCCCATAGGGAAATTAGTCTTGCAGAACGACTCAAAAAAACGGAAAACTCTTTCGTCTTGCGAGTTTTTCGTCTTGCGAGGCATTCGTCTTGCGAGGTACCACTGTAGATAAAATACGCATGATGTAGCACAGGCACAAAATGTCATGATGTAGCACAGGCACCGGACTATCAGTAACATATTAGCTCTCAACTGGAAGGATGTGCCCTAATTGCAACATTTCCCTCACCTGTAGCTGGGCATCTGAGTGTTTCATGGAAGTGACAGGCCAATTGTATTAATTGCATGCAACTAGAATATGAAAATGAGTCACAGCAGCCCTCTGGCTTGTGGTGCATCTGTAACGTGCCCCTGCGTGCTGCTGAACAAGCTTCATCCACCCTTGCTAGGGCTAAAAATTAGGTGCTTGAAAGTCTCACTGTTTTCCCCATGCACATAACATATGATATGAAGTCTTGATAGCTGGCTGGCTGATTGGCTGCTGGTTGCAAACAGTGGGGTTGCAAACAGTTCAACTAGCTGAGCAGCCACCCACCTTGGATTCTTAGCAAATGGGATTGGGGAGGAACAATGGACAGGAAGGTCTCACCCCGCTTGTCCCATGCCCAGAAAGTGTGGGTGCAAGTGGTTTTTCCATTTGACTCACCACTTACCCGAGAAAACCCACTCTTTATCAGAATCAGAGTTGTGTGGTGAGTTCCCGCCTCCCCCCAGTGGAAATAAAGACACATGGCACAATTATTTAAGGTTAATGGGCTAAATATGGCCACAACTTTATTGGTTACAGGTGATGAGTGGTATTGGCTTAGGCATTGGTCCTAACCGACTATCCGGCTTCAGCCTGTCCGATTGAAGTCCGGGAAGGGTTAACCACCAGTAGGGGGAGTCCTGCTGATGCACATCAACTCGGAACCCCCCCCCCGGGGTCACTGCTCGGGGGCATGCCTTAGGCCCTCACCTCCATAGGCTTTGGACAGGGCCACGCCCCCCGGAGGAGCTGGGGAAAAGAGGCTGTGCCTGCATTAAATAGAGCAGGCGATGCCCCCCGGCCAGCTGATTGGCTGTCCAGGGAATGACGTGACTGGGGATTCCCTCAATCGCGCAGAGGGGTGTGTGAAGCCCTCAACCCTACTCCTTTCGAAGGCAGAAGTGGTTCAAGCATCAACCCATAGGAAACCTGACCAACGTTTGCTCAATCAGTGGGTTTTCCCCGGGGGAAAGCGGCAAGACATGTGGCAGCATGGACAAGCCTGGAGAGGAGAGAATCACCAACAAAGGTGCAGAGGCTAAGTGCTCTTTCCATTCAAGTCACAATAGGGTACCCAGGAAACTACTTTATGCTGGAGTCAAACCATTGTTCCAGCTAGTTCAGTATTGTCAACACTTGCAGGGAACGCCGGTGTCTTTACCTGCTCAACCTGGAGATGCCAGGAATTGAACATGGGACCTTCTGGATGCACCTCAAATGCTCTAAGCTATGGCATTTCCCCTAAAACCAATGTGGGCTAAGAACTAAAAAGCAAAGTATGTTCTAGCAGATCTTTTTTCCAGCCACTTTGTGAGTGGGGCTTGGCTGGTGGAAGATTCAGAGCATTCAACTCAGGTGGCTTGCTATACGTTCAGGCTCTTTGCAGGGAATCCTGAATGTATGTAAAATGTGCTCTTCTGAATGCCTACCTGTTGTCCTCCCTTTGAAGCCACCAAAGCACTAATCGGTGTATCCCCCAGAAATCATCTCCTGTATTTTCATCTGCCCCAACAAGAATAGCCATTTCACCATCATTTCAACCATTTTTGTCTTCGCTTTCAAAACATGCACATCTACATCTCTCTGTTAACCAGCATTGCTAAGGCCACTGTGACCCAGACATTCATCTGTGGTCTCATTCACTCTCTCTCTCCCTTGAGATGACTGATTCTTTTGTGGCTGACTTTGATAGGAAAGTGATTGGTGTCAAATGTACAGTCCTTTAGCTCTGCTGAGATAAAAGCTGAAAGTGGATGCGCCGCCTTCCGAGCAAAATGTCTCTCGTTTATTGTGGATTTTTATTTACGACCTGCTTTTTCTTCCATTCGTACCATATGTGTATTATTTTGCTGGTACTTTAATGAGAATTGAGCCTGTTGTGCTTTTTGTGAACAATATGGAGGCAGCAGTTCTGCCAGAACCTTTGACACTGAGGAAGGGTTGCCAGCTTTCAATCAGCCTCTTTCACAGGAGCCTGCTGAACAGGTGTTAATGTTTTTGTTCTTTGCCAGGGATTAGGAATCTGCGGCCTTCTGGGTGTTGCCAGACCACAGCTCCCATCATTTGCCATGCTAGCTGAGGCTGGTGGGAGTTGGAGAAGGCTTCTTTAGACATTGCTTTCTGCTCAGGTTGTTCAGAAGGTCAGCGGTTCGAGTCCCCATGATGGGGTGAGCTCCCGTTGCTCGGTCCCTGCTCCTGCCAACCTAGCAGTTTGAAAGCACCTCAAAGTGCAAGTAGATAAATAGGTACTGCTCCGGCAGGAAGGTAAACGGTGTTTCCGTGCGCTGCTCTGGTTTGCCAGAAGCAGTTTAGTCATGCTGGCCACATGACCCAGAAGCTGTATGCCGGCTCCCTCGGCCAATAAAGCGAGATGAGCACCACAACCCCAGAGTCGGTCACGACTGGACCTAATGGTCATGGGTCCCTTTACCTTTACCTATCCATTGAGATATTTGGCAGGGGAGAATTCTGTAAAATAAATAAATAATTTGAGGGGGAACAGTTGAATTGGAGCATATTAGAATTAGAGTTTGGAGGGCTGTAGCGCAGAGCTTTGACGCAGAAGGTCCCTTGGCATCTCCAGGTAGGCCAGTCTGAAACCACAGAGAACTGCTGCCGGTCATTGTAAGGTAGCCAATACTGAACCAGGTGAACCAGCGGATCTGACTCAGTGTAGTGCAGTCTCTTGGATTTCTGGGTAATGACTGGCAGCAGAATCCTAGCCTTGTCTCTCCAGAACTAAGTCTATTGGATTGGGTGGGGCTTACTCCCAGGTAAGTGGGCTTAGGGTTGCAACCTACGTGCATCTTCAGCAGCTTATTATTAAATAGAGCAAACAAACAAACAAGGAATTGCCTCTTCCATGCCTCCTACTATTTCACGTAATATTTCTTAGCCCTCCTCCTAAGTCTTCTTGCTCCAGCACCTTACAATGTTCAGTCTCTGCAACTAAGCAGCCTTCATGATGTAGAATCTGAGCGTTCTGAAGGGATCGCTATTCCCCCCAAGACCTAAGGGAAGAGTTTATACCGAGCTACGATCTGTAAGCAGAATGCATTTCAAAAAGAAAAATCGCAAAGACTTCGGGTGAATTATCTGCATTGAGCTCCCGTCTGCGATCATTTGTGTTCCTTTAGCTCCTTCACCTGGTGAAAAATGCAATAGTCAGAAATGGACACATTCCAGACTCTGCGCAGACCAATTTTTCTCACTATCCTTGCCGCTGCATCATAAAAGGCATTTCTTTGGGGAAATAAGATTTAATGTTTCTATTAGGCTGTCAAAGAGGAAAGAAAGAGAATTACAAATTAAACCGGGAGTTGATTTCTGTGAAGAGCTACATGTTTCACCGGCTCAGAGCTCCAAAGACAACCAAACAAATACAGCGGCTGCGGTCTTGTACCCACTTTCCTGTAACCGCCATTGAATTAATTGGGCATTGCTGCTACTGTAAGTAAACATACATAGGAGCAAGGATGGCTTATGGTTTTTTTTGTGGTTTGAGACCAAACAGAACATGGCGTTCCTCCGCCGCTGCCTCTTCTGCAGCCCCTGCCTGCTACCACCTCTTCCTCCACAGCCCACCCACCTCTTCTGCCTTCTCTGCAGCCCCCCTGCACTGAAGGGGGCAGGAGAATAAAAGGGGGCCAGGGGGCCTCCTTTTCCCGTGCTCCTAGTAAAATCCCTTAGAAGAAACTTTAATTTCATGTAAAATTATTTGTTAGGGACTGAGGAGGAATGGTGGAGACCGTCTCCCCATCCTGACCCTTCCAGGGAGGAGGAAAAGGAAGACAGTTTAGATTTACAAAAGGAGTTTGAGGGAGGTCACAACTCTGTTAGGATATAGTTCCATTCCACCTTCAGAACAGGTGTGTGGAGTTGTTGTATGTCACATGTCTGTTTACTTCCAGCACAGTCTGCTGGGAACTTCCGTCATATATAGCTTTTGCGCATGCTGTTTGATTGAACACGAAGGGAAGCAGACATGTTTTTCCTTTGTCCTGCTGCCGAATAAATGCTTTTAAATATGCTTACATATGCCTCTGTTGGCTACTTATGTTGCGAAGAGTTCTTATCTCTGTTGGCTTGCGTGCTCAGTCCCTAAAGGTCTCTGAGGCCTGAGTCCCAGTTTTTGATGCTGTTCTGAGAACTGGAGTTCGCCTGGCTGCCGTCCGGAGGGCTGGATCCAGCTGGGGGCCTGCCAATTGCCCCCGTCTCCCCGGACACATCGCAACAAACTCAGACACAGATGAGGGGGAAAGTTAGGAAATAATGGAAGTGGAGGAGGCAGGACCAGAACAGCAGCTGGCTGACACAGTGTCTTTTGAAAGCATTCCACACCCCTCTCCCCTATCTCCCAGAACCCAGTGAGCCTTAAAAGTAGGAGAGCAAAGAGCCTGAAGATAGTGGGCATGTAGCAGCACCCGTAGAAGTGATGAATGAGGAAGTGGGAGAGACGGGGTGTGGGTGTGTGTAGATTCACTTGGGACAACGCCATTATCCAAGAGGATGGGTTCTATAGCCACTCTCTGTAATACTTAAATAAAAAAGGATGGTAAGAAACTTTTCCTTGTCTTTATACTTTCCTGGGCGACCAGCTGGGAGCTGCTGACAGCATCCTGACATTATTTTTATCTGACAAAAGTTGGCAGGGATGTCTCACCTGATTAATTATGTGGGGGCATCAGTTCCTGTTCATTTATGCAGGTGATACACAATAAACACCTTGGAACATACCTGGATTAAATGACCCTCCATACCAGACCCTCCAAGTCTCCCTATTTTCCAGGGACAGTCCCAGATTTACAGAAGCCATCCCAATTTCTGATTTGATCCTGGAATATCCTGCTTTTAGTTAGGACATCCCTATTTTCATTGGAGAAATGTTGGAGGGTATGCCATAAAAGCAGTTTCTCTGAGATCCTATCAGGTTGGATTTCAGGGTGGGTGGGTGGAAGAGAGGAAATACCTCCTGGAGTCTTAAGAGTTGTGTAGATGAGTGGATTTCAGCAGGTATTATCTGCAGGAGAACCTACATCAGCAAATGTAGTTTGCAGAAGTCCTTTCCTCTTTGACATCTCACCACTCAAGTGGGCTACTTCATGTTTGCATCAAGTGAGGACACGGGCTGTTGTAGGCTTAGCAAACAAACCAGTGTTGGCCTAGCACCACAAAGGAATTTTTCCATGTAAGCTGGTGCCATCTCAAAAGCAGCATTTTTCTACTGAGTCAGCTCACATCTTTGTCTGACAGTGATAAATTGTGGAGCAATCAAGGGATGGGCTGAGATCTATGAATCAGCAGTCTCTCCTTACTAGAAAATGCTTTCATTATTGTGGCTTCCTACAAAGCACCATGAGAAATGTAGACTGAGGGTGATGCTGTGCCTATATTAGTCGGCTAGCCAGTTTTGACGAGGAAATGTCATAGGACTGCTCTTCTTTTATTTTCTCTGCCATAATTCCTGTGCCCCTCAACAGGTAAAGCCATCCCATGCTTTGCAATGCACTTTAAGAAAGGACCATTCCCTAGTAGATGTTTCTGTGCCTTGAACTTGTTAAACACAGATCTCTGGAAGAAAAGGTCAAACTTTCAGACTTGCGCTTAGTGATTTTCCACACCTGCGGGTCTGGTTGTGCATAGCTGGCCTGGCAGGTCCATGTTTTAACTGATATTAATATTGTGTTTTTAAATCGTTACAACCTCCCCTGGGACCCCATGGTGAAGGGTAGATGATGGTGATGATGATTGCTGATGATGATGATTCTATATGTAATAGCTTGGATCCTAAGATGACTCAAACTTTATGAAAACAAAGTTGAGTGCACCTCTGTCTGATTTTGGAAAAATCTTGCCTCCTATATTGTGTTGTTTGGAGACATCACCTTGCCGACAAAGGTCCGTATAGTTAAAGCTATGGTTTTCCCAGTAATGATGTATGGAAGTGAGAGCTGGACCATAAAGAAGGCTGATCGCCGAAGAATTGATGCTTTTGAATTGTGATGCTGGAGGAGACTCTTGAGAGTCCCATGGACTGCAAGAAGATCAAACCTATCCATTCTTAGGGAAATCAGCCCTGAGTGCTCACTGGAAGGACAGATCCTGAAGCTGAGGCTCCAATACTTTGGCCACCTCATGAGAAGAGAAGACTCCCTGGGAAAGACCCTGATGTTGGGAAAGATTGAGGGCACAAGGAGAAGGGGACGACAGAGGACGAGATGGTTGGACAGTGTTCTCGAATATACAAACATGAGTTTGACCAAACTGCGGGAGGCAGTGGAGGCAGTGGAAGACAGGAGTGCCTGGCGTGCTCTGGTCCATGGGGTCACGAAGAGTCGGACATGACTAAACGACTAAACAACAACAACCACATTTCACATTGTTCAGGAAGGCCCCCTGATGCCCCCCGGGTGAGGCTTTTTGGAGGGCTGCATGTGGCTTCAGGAGGGATGAGGGAACTGGGTGCTTCCCTTCTGTGAACCTTCTTAAATTAACTGTCCTTAGGATCCAAATCCACGCCTTGTAAATGCGAGTGTTGCCAATTGGACAAGGAAGAAAACCAGCCCTATTGTAGTCCTGTATCTTTTGCAAAGAGTAGATATATATATATCTACAAAGCATTACATTGCTATCTGCTAGTTGGCACACAGCCAGTTGCTGCTAAAGAGGCAGCCACAGGAGACGAGTGCAAAAGCTGGTGATGCTAGGAAAGTTGAGAACTGTGGAATGAACAAAGGAGACATTTTTTGTGCTCTAGCAGGTACAGATTTACCCCTATCTTCCCAAGGACAGAGTGGAGCCATGCAATGTGGGCTGCAATGTGGGCTTCTTGGCACCACTTTGGTCTACCCACCCATCTGCCATTTGTTTCAGTTCAGGATTAGCTAGTCGCTGTCTGGGGACTGAGTGGGAATTTTGGGAAGGGAACCATAGATTGCCAGTTGTGGAGGTGGAGGCTTTTCCCTGCTCCATATTAATAACACAGTGGGTGGTGATAACCTGGTTGACCTTAACTTAGTCAACCTGGTAGTGCAAGCAACATGACAGGTTCTTAGCCACCCTCTTAAGTACCCTGAGCCACATTCGCCCAACCTACGGTACCTATCATTGCTGGTTATCTCAAGAAGTGGAGAGGGCACACTTCTTGCAAGAGGTTGAGGCTTGCTACCACTGAATGCTGGTCTATATGGGTGGTGGTGAAGGGTGATACCAGGCGTTGATTGGCTTTTGTTGATTTAACCCAGGCTTCCTCAACCTCGGCCCTCCAGATGTTTTTGGCCTACAACTCCCATGATCCCTAGCTAGCAGGACCAGTGGTCAGGGATGATGGGAATTGTAGTCTCAAAATATCTGGAGGGCCAAGTTTGAGGAAGCCTGATTTAACTGCTTTGAGCCAAGGTGGCATTGCCAAAACAGGAGGCAGGGAGATTCTTCCCAATGTGCCGAAACTTGCTGGGTTTTTATCATTAAGTTGATAAACCTGGTCCTTATACCCATTGCATTTTTGCATATCTTCATCCCAGTAGGAGAGTAGAACAGCAATTGGACAAATGTCTAGATTGGGCCTGGTGGTTGCGACATATTAATTGTGAATGTTGCTGTGTGGTATCCAAATAGTCTCAGTGGCAACAAACCTTAATGAGACACTAATGAAGCAGTGGGCTGGGATCTCATTAGACTGCTCTTTAATCTTTGCTGCTGAGGACACAACCTTAGAAGTCATACTAACCTCGCACTGCATGCAGATGATTGATATGAATATTACTGTATGTCTTTGTTGTCTTAGGTTGCTTTAAAACAACAACTTATATTTGCCAACAACTAGACAAACTAGCAAATATTATACTCCTGGTATTTTATTTAAGCTACATTGTTTTAAGGGACACATTGACACTGTATTCCTTCAGGGCCTGTTTTAAATTCCTGATCTTTGCTCTGAAATCTTCCTCATGGAAAGGCCATGCAGAATGTTCCAGGTTCAGCCTCCAACATTTCCTGTAAAAATTGTCTGGAATGATGGGAGGTGTAGTCCAACAGCATCTGAGGATACAAGGTAGAAAAACAGTGCGCCCAACGCACCCAAGAACAGCAACCAGTCATCTCTGTCCACTCCCTGCCTTTTATCATCTACCACCTGAGGCAACCACCTCACTCTTCCTAATGTTAGGGCCGGCCCTATTCCTAATGTCATTCTGTCTAAACTTGAGGTGAAGGAAGAAGCTATGGGAGACTGCTGAAACTAATGTAGCTTTGAGAGCACATTCCAACCAGCAACCCTTTGATTTATGTGACAAAATATACAACGCACACTCCCAATTAGAGCCGGTTCCTTTGCCATAGGCAGCAAATATTGGGCCCTGTTACTGGGATCTTTGTTTATGATTTCTTTATTTTTTTTGTCCCTGAGTTTGCAGAAATGCATGGGTCATCAGCAAATTCCTGAGATGCATGAGAGAGAAAGCAATTGATCAGTTAAACCGCTCCACTTACATTCAGTGGCACAATAGGCCATAGCTCCTGATGGAAAACCAGGGAGCTTGTTCCTTCTACATGCGTGTGCTATAGTGTAGGCAAAATCCAGTATATAAGAGACAGGGGAAAGGAATGCTTCCGTAGGAGAACAAACGGCTTGTAGAGCAGCAGTAGGTGAAATGTATTCATCAGCATTAAAATCTCAGCATTCCTCAGCATTAAAAACCAGTGAGGAGTCTATAGGGTTGCCAGCTTTTTAATTCGTCCAGCTCCTGTTGCTGAAGCAGCAGCCTAATGCTCAGAAATGTAGCTGATGGAGTTTTGGCTGGCATGGCAATTTCAGGGAACAGAAAAGCGTCATCTGTTAAATTTTGGTGACTCTGTGTGCTCTTCAAGGCGCAGGAGCAGGGCTGGTTAAAAAAGAAAAAGCTGGCAGCTGTATCCCAGAAATTAGGAGATGGGAGAATTTCAAAGGGTAATTGTACTGGTTCGAGAAGTGTGAATTAAGTCACTTCTTACTGAAATGTGAACAAAATTGAGAGCAATAGTGGGTCCAATGGTCAAGAAGGCAGTTTCTGCATGTGCTGAAGTGAGGGGCAGATGGGGCTTGTTAACCTGTGAAAGTGGCCCACCTAGGAGAAGGAAAACTCTGATCCTAAACCTCTGGAGCCTTGAAAAGTCTAACAGTACACAAATCCGGAGTGGAGTCCCTAAGATTGTTGGGTGGCACCTTCTAAACCTCCTTCTGGCAACTCCTGCAGCTAAGCTGGTGCCAAACATCTTGCTCTTCTTTCCTTTGGACCACATCAGCGAGGCCAAGAGGGGGAGGTCTTGTCATCTGGGCAGCCCAGGACCTCCATACACACTTCCCAGGCTTGCACCCCAGGGAGGTCACTTCGGTGTTGCTATTGCTGCAGTTTGACTTCACCCCCGGAGGCGCACTCCATTGTCTCTCAAAGATGGATGTCAACAACAACATACTCAGGATCCCTTAATGCTGGCATCCCCAAACTTGGTCCTCCAGATGTTTTGGGACTACAATTCTCACCATCCCTGACCACTGGTCCTGTTAGCTAGGGATGATGGGAGTTGTAGTCCCAAAACATCTGGAGGGTTGAGTTTGGGGGTGCCTGCCTTAATGCCTGAAGCATGTTAGATTCTCCGCTGCACTCATGATCATAGTAAAGAGTTGTACCACCAGATGTCAAAGAGAACAACAACTACCAGACTTTTAGCAGACATCTGAAGGTAGCCCTGTTTAGGGAAGCTTTTAATGTTTGATGTATTACGGTATTTTAATATTTTGTTGGAAGCCACCCAGAGTGACTGGGGAAGCCCAGCCAGATGGGCGAGGTATAAATAAATAAATAAATTATTATTATTATTATTATTATTACTGCAAAAGCAGGGACCTTAAGAACTTAAGAAAAAGAAAATAAAAAGCTACCACTTTTTTTGTAACTTTGATCCTCTTCCTTCTATCTCAGCCTGACATACTAGAAATACTAGCCTGACATACTAGTGATACGATTTTGCAAAAGTGCCTCTGTTTAATTTTGCTGTAGCGACAGTGGCAATTTCTTTGCCAGTGGATATTTAGGTGGGAACCAAACCCCCTACTCCTCACCCTACTTTGCTCTCCTGATACTTCATAGCAAGTCTGCTTTTCAGTGCATACCAATGGACAAAGCATGATCGTTTATTAGCGCTCATAAGCAGAACACAGCAGGACAGCTGGTTTCTGAACCAGCCTGCTGCAGCCTTTAACCCTTTAACAGCAGTTTCCTCTGCCACAATTAGCTGGCGATGAGGTTTAATCTGCAAGCTACGAAAGGCATTGCCTGTTGATTGCTCTGGGTCAAATCCCCATTAAAGACACAGGAGCAGGCCAAGCCTTTCCTTCCCCAAAAGTTGGCAACCTTATCAGAGAGCGGTAGGCATTGTGCATAAAAAAGGCACAGCTAAGGCAATGCAAGGGGGGGTGTCCAGCATTTTGCAGTATGAACCCCCAGATTAAACACACAGTGTGGAAGCTGTGCCTATTGACAGGAAAGGAACTCAGTTCCAAGTAATCTGCTTAGTAATGCACACGCCAGCTTAAGTGGTTTGTGTATTGCAGTCATAATGGAGGAGGTGGAGGCTAGGGAAACTGTTGGGGGAGCACATAGTACTGAGAGCGCTCCTTGCTGTAGTAGTAGTATCACACACCCAGCTCCGCGGATGCTCTGTGGCTTTAAAAGTGGAGCTGGTCCCAGTGTTTCCCCCCCTGCCTTCCTCGCCTGGACCTAAGATGGATGCTTCTGCGGCAGCACAGCCCACAAGCCAGCTTTGCCCTGCCTGGCTGTTCTGCTTCTCTTGGAAGCTTGCTCCAGACAAGTCGGCATTGCAGGAGCTACAGAGTGGAGAGGGCAGTCCCCCCCAGGTAAGGCTCCTGTCGTGAATGCAGAGCTGCTCTTTCAAGGCACACCTGCTCAGGGGGCGAAAGTGCTGAGGGTGCTGCAATGCCGAATTATGGCCCTTTTTCTGTCGCGGCTTCCTCCCCCCCACCCCCGTCGTATAAACAGAACGCAGTTCTCGGCAAGGGAGCAAAGAGTCGTCTGGCTGGTGGTCGTTAAAACTTATTTCTCTGCTCAAGTTTATTGGAGGAGGGAAGTGGAGATGGAGGGGCATTGCCACCCCTGTGTTCCTGGAAGAGCTAATTGCACATGGCTGAAATCAGTAGCTTTGCTTTCCTGTCTAGGGTTACCTTTCGGCCTAGCAAGGCTTCGTTTGACTTTTTAAAAATTAGCACGCTGGGGAGAGAGAGGGCTCCTCTATCTTGAAGGCAAGCATGATGGGCTGAGATTCAACAGGTGCAGCTTCTTGCCCAAGCATATTATTTGGGGAAGTGCTTCTACCATTGTTAGATACCTGTTGGTCACAAGATGCTTCTTTAACCCTTCTTTAAAGGTACTCATAGCAGCATACAGATTTATCTTCTCTCTTGCTTTAATTTTAATAATAACCTTTGATGTAGGAAGCAGGGAGAGAGGGGAAACTAGTCAAAGCCATCCAGGGACCTTCTTGGCTGGGTGGGGATTTGAACCTGAGAGCCAGTGTGGTGTAGTGGTTAAGAGCGGTGGACTCGTAATCTGGTGAACCGGGTTCGCTTCCCCGCTCCTCCACATGCAGCTGCTGGGTGGCCTTGGGCTAGTCACACTTCTCTGAAGTCTCTCAGCCTCACTTACCTCACAGAGTGTTTGTTGTGGGGGAGGAAGGGAAAGGAGAATGTTAGCCGCTTTGAGACTCCTTCGGGTAGTGATAAAGCGGGATATCAAATTCAAACTCTTCAAACTCTTCTTAAAGGCTTTAGCCCCCCTCTCTCAACTGGTACCTTGGTTAAAGCTGCACTGTTATGACGACATGCCATTACCCTGTAGTAGTTCTCCAAATGGCTTTTGACGAGCTCAGTCAGAGACCAGGCTGATTGATAGATAGCTTAGTTTTCTACAAGGGAGTGGCCTACAACTCCCATGATCTCTAGCTAGCAGGACCAGTGGTCCCAGGGATGATGGGAATTGTAGTCTCAAAACATCTGGAGGGCCGAGGTTGAGGAAGCCTGCTGTAGAAGGTGGTCTAGAGCAGTGTTTCCCAACCTTGTGCCTCCAGCTGTTTTTGAACTACAACTCCCATCATCCCTGACTAGCAAGATCAGTGGCAAGGGATGATGGGAATTGTGGTCCAAAAACAGCTGGAGGCACAAGGTTGGGAAACACTGGTCTAGAGACAGAAGCTTAAAAGGCCTCTGTGTGCTCCCAACCTTTGCCAAAGCAAGTTGTCTGTGGTCCTGCAACCTTTGAAGATACTTCCCTCTTTCTTTGTAGGACCCAACATTGGACCAGAACATGACACCTGTGAATGATGCTGTATCAGTGCAGTGTGTCATGGGTCCATGGGGAGAATAGCAGCTGCCAGTGGTGTATAAACGAAAGAAAGAAAGAAAGAAAGAAAGAAAGAAAGAAAGAAAGAAAGAGCATCTTCCTCTAGGAAGACAGATGCAAAAAATCTCATTCAACTTTTCTGCAATCTCCTTATCCTTCTCTAGCACACCTTTGACTCCTTTGTCATCCAAGGCTCCAACTGCCTCCCTAGCTGCTGCTAGAGTGTATGTAACTGGGACCAGGTTATCCCCGTCCAGGGAAATCCACAGCTGGTCAACCAACCGTAGGTGGAAATAGGCACTCCTAGCCATTGAAGTCACCTTTGCTTCCAGAGATACAGATGGCTCTAGAAGTACCCACAAGCTGTGCTCCATACAGAGGAGTGCAACTCCTTCTAGAGCAGGACATCCTTTGAAATCCTGGACCTGAGAACCGCTCACCCACCATACTTCCATTGGGTGTTGACTGGATATTGACAACACCGCACTACAGATCCCCTGGAGACTTCTCCCAACTGCCCAGACCAGTTTTGGGGATGGAGGTGAAAGGGCTATTGAATAACAGCAGTGCTTTGGGAGGCGGATGAATTTTACTTTTTGTGGTGGGTTCAGATTAGTGCTGGGGACGCGGGTGGTGCTGTGGGTTAAACCACAGAGCCTAGGACTTGCCGATCAGAAGGTCGGCGGTTCGAATCCCCGTGACGGGGTGAGCTCCCGTTGCTCAGTCCCTGCTCCTGCCAACCTAGCAGTTCGAAAGCACATCAAAGTGCAAGTAGATAAATAGGTACCGCTCTGGCAGGAAGGTAAATGGCGTTTCCGTGTGCTGCTCTGGTTCACCAGAAGTGGCTTAGTCAGGCTGGCCACATGACCCGGAAGCTGTACGCCGGCTCCCTCGGCCAATAAAGCGAGATGAGTGCCACAACCCCAGAGTCAGCCACGACTGGACCTAATGGTCAGGGGTCCCTTTACCTTTACCTTTACCGATTGTTGTTGTTTAATCATTTAGTCGTGTCCGACTCTTCGTGACCCCATGGACCAGAGCACGCCAGGCACTCCTGTCTTCCACTGCTTCCTGCAGTTTGGCCAAACTCATGCTGGTAGCTTCGAGAACACTGTCCAACCATCTCGTCCTCTGTCGTCCCCTTCTCCTTGTGCCCTCAATCTTTCCCAACAACCTTTACAGATTAGTGCTAGTCAATACATCAGGGCATACTGTCACTACAGAAGTCCCCCCCCCCCCGACCTTTTCTTTAAAGAGTTCCTGTTGAAGCAGCGGCAGAGCTGAACTGAACACTCCATCAGCAATCTGTTAGTGACCCAGTGGGAATTACCAGTGCAGGGAGCCACATTTTTCCTTCCTAACAATGCCTGTGGGAATGACACTGTGCCAGGATGTAGCATAGTTCCCTCTGGGATGTTACAGGAGACAATGCAGAGGAGCTGCTCATTGCAATTTCATCTTCACTCCCAGTAGTTGCAAAGCTTTTCATCATCATCATCATCATTTATTATTATTATCAAAATTTGAACCTCCATCTGTAGATCTCAGGGAAGTTCACGACATAAAAGTACAAGACTAAAAAATAACCAATAACCCCTCTTCCCACCCCATGTCTTATGTCTTCTTTGTGTGCCCCCAAAGAAACAGAATTAATTTCCATGAAAGTGGTCCCTGGTTCTGTTGAGGACTCAAAATGGTTGTGCGTCCATGCCCCAGTGATACTTTTTTTAGCAGAAAGTTGCTTCTAACTGGCTTTTTCTTTAGTCATAATTATTTTCCGTAGCATTTTGGGTTGAGTTCTTTTCTCAGTCTGCAATTTCACATTCAGTCATGCTTGTATAGAGACATAGGAAGAAGACTTGGATTTGGGATTTCACATTTTTCAAATTTAGGATAGCCCTCGGCTATTATCTGGTCCACATCAACAATGCTTGACAACTTTGCTCCTGACTTTTTGAAATAAAGAAATTAGGGTATAATCAAAATCACCTTTGCACCAGGCTGAGTGTACGTGTGTGGATTAGGTGGTGGGTTTTGGTCATTGAATTATTGATTTAATGGATTGATTCATTATATTTTGATGTTGCTTTTCATTCAAATGAATCCCAGAGTGGCTCACAAACAATAAGTAGCAGTAACATGATAGAACATCACAAATACAGCATAAATCATATAGAATAATTAACCAATCGTCAGTGAAGCAATGACAATATATCTTCTTCTTATTTGGCTTCTTACTCATAGCCGAGTAAGATCATCTTCCATAAATATGGTTTTAATAGTGAGTCCGTAAGTGACTGTGGAAGCCAATTCTGGATCCACATGTCCTTCCACAGTGGGGGACATTGGTTTCCGGCTGGGAGTTGATCACGGCGAGGGTTTGCCAAGCGTGCCTTCCTCCTAGCACGTTTCTCCTTTTCGTCCTGAGTTTGAGTGTCTTCAAAGCCCATGACACCTTTGATAAAGGCTGTTCTCCAATTGGAGTGCTCACAGGCCAGTGTTTCCCAGTTGTGTGTGTTTATACTACATTTTTAAAGATTTGCCTTGAGAGAGTTTTTAAACCTCTTTTGTTGACCACCAGCATTACGCTTACCATTTTAAAGTTCGGAATAGAGTAGTTGCTTTGGAAGACAATAATCAGGCATCCGCACAACATGACCAGTCCAACGAAGTTGATGTTGGAGAATCATTGCTTCGACACTGGTGATCTTTGCTTCTTCCAGTACACTGGCATTAGTTCACCTGTCTTCCCAAGTGATGTGTATCATTTTTCGGAGACCCCATTGATGGAATATTTCAAGTAGTTAGAGATGGCGTTTATAAGTGGTCCATGTTTCCCAAGCATACACCAAGGTAACAACTAAAAAATATGCTAAGCATCACAATTAAAGCCTAAGTTATATTATATGATTAACAAATCTGTATCACATTTATAATCTATGAAACGATATTAACATTAACAAAATATCAATAATAATAATAATAATAATAATAATTTATTATTTATATCCTGCCCATCTGGCTGGGTTTCCACAGCCACTCTGGGCGGTTCCCAAAATCATCAGCATCATCATCAAGCAATAAATCACCAAACATTTAAAACTTCCCTAAACAGGGCTACCTTCAGACATCTTCTAAATTTAGATAAACTAAGCACTGTTAAGTTCATACATATACTCTCCACACCCGCATGACTCATAATCTTTCACTCTGTTCAGCTCATTAAAATACATAGACACATGATGTCTATGGCAGCAACTTCCTTCTGAAGGTTCTTTAGGCTAGAAGTATGGCAGCATAGATGAAACCAACCACCCTCTGATGGCAGACAGAGTGTCTCACCCCTCACAGATCTCCCTCTTGTCCTTGCATGCCATTTTTGGCCACCCTATTGTGTGTTGCACCCAACTACACCCTACACAGAGTAGAACTATTGGAATTCTATTAACTTCACTGGGTCTGCTTTGAGTAGGACTAGTACTGGCTACAACCACAAGTCTCTCTGTTTCCTCAGCTCCGTTTGTTGGCTTCCTGGTTGTGCAGAAGAGAGCACCATGATTAATGGTCTTCCGTCAATCTGATTGATGGGTAAGAGATCTGAGAAGGTAGTGCTGGAGGAGCTCACAAACCAAGACTGCCTACTATTATTGTTTCTTAGGCATTTTTATGTGAAGTTGACAATAGTCTTGGGTGCAACAAAAGGGCAGACAATTGCGCTGTTGTGGAAATCCTGAACTGTTGGTAACATGGTGTTGACTGCAATGAAACCCTTGCGTCTCTTAGGTGGTAAAACCTCATGCTGTGTTAGCAAGTTGGCCAGCTCATTGTTTTGAGCAGATTATGATATCTCTTTAATCAAAGTGTGGCAGAAAATCACTTTTAATACAGCCTTTGCTAAAGAGGCTTTTTAAAGCTTGTGTGTAGCTCTTTAGCACGTACAACAATAACTGCTAAATCATTGACTTGGGCTGCAGTCTTGTACACACTTTCCTAGGAGTAGACATCATTGAACTTACCTGTGAGTAGACCTGTATGGGATTGTGCTCCTTGTCTCCCCTTGCCCCTTCTCTGTCACTAAGAAAGATCATATTCTTGCTCCAGGTGCGTTCTGAATTCAGTTCTGCATTTATTACCTGGAATGATTGTCTTAAATTTCTGCTGTTGTTTACTTTTATTTTAGGTATACGCAGTTAGCTGGTGTTCCTAAATGGAATGTGAACACACACCCTCCTCACTGTCTGGAGTTGGGGATTTTTGGTGGAGGAATGCTTTGTCTGTATAAATGCTGTTATCTGCTGCTAACGAGACTTCAAAAAATGCTTTAACTGCATGTTCCAAGCTATACAGCAAGCAAACAACTTGGGCCAGGTGTGAGACTGAGTCAGGCAAATGGTTCCTTCAACATGATGGTTTTAAAACTTCCTGCCTTCGGAGAAGGGCTAGCATCAGCTTTGAGGCTGCCCTGAGTAAGGTGCCCTCCCTACTCACAAGCACCCACAGGCTGCTACCATGAGACCCAGGCTAGATCTACACAGCACACTGGTCTCCAGATCCAACTGGACTGGATGGAAGCAGAGGCAGGCCAGAAGTGGCATTATGTGGCAGCAGTTGTGGTTGGTAGGGAAGATATTGACTCCCCTGTCAGTATATAAATGAGGAAGGCTGCTGAGGGCAGTATTGCAAAATACTAACTTGGCCATTTTTATTGTTTTTATTGTCAAGTTTTTATGTATAGTTCTTGCAAACCATTCTGATTTTTAAAAAATGAATTGCGGTATATTAGTATTTTTTAATAACTGTATTAAATGCAGCCCCTAACAATGTCCACTGACCTCCTAAAAGATGCGTAGCAATGGTTTGTTGTCAGTGCATATTTGGGGGTGAAGTTGAGTAGCAAGGGGACCAGAAGCTCCATCATTGGATATGGTAAACATTGGATAGGGTACCAATTCCATAGCACAAGCCCAGAAATAGCCCTGCCCCTCAAATCTACCAGCCACGCTTCTGACAGCAGGGGGACAAAGGGCAGAGTTGTGGGTTTAAACCCTCCCCCCAAAAAAGAATTTTATTTTCAAAAATTGTTTGAACAATAGTTTCCTTAGTGTTTGCTCCAGGCTGGGGTGGTCCATGGCTTCATTCAGGTGGCCTGCATCTTCCCCACACTAAATACTCATACTTATTTCTAAGCGTATTTTTTACTACTGCTTTTATTTCTCACACTGCATTTCAATTTGTATTCCACGGACAATACAGGAACTAAAAGAAGCAGTAAAATTAAAAACCATACAGCATCTAGCATAGCATGTTACAATTGCTACAACAGGCAGAAAAATCACCAAGACCACCAGCAATTTTTAAGTGGCCTGTGGGCAGTGAGGAGTTAGGAAGCCACAGTTCTAGGCAGTTGTTCTCTAGCTAAATATGTCGGCCCATCTATAAAACAACCAGAAAACAAAACTCCTCCATGGACAGGGGGAAACTGTCCTGTTCCTTTGTCAAAGGAGTAATATTGGGATGGCCAAAATGTTGCCCTCCATATGCATAGCAGGGGGTTGGACTGGATAATCTTTGGGGGTCCCTTAAAGGTAAAGGGACCCATGACCATTAGGTCCAGTCGTGGCCCACTCTGGGGTTGCAGTGTTCATCTTGCTTTATTGGCCAAGGGAGCCGGCGTACAGCTTCTGGCTCATGTGGCCAGCATGACTAAGCCACTTCTGGCGAACCAGAGCAGCACACGGAAACGCCATTTACTTTCCTGCCAGAGCGGTACCTATTTATCTACTTGCACTGGCGTGCTTTCGAACTGCTAGGTGGGCAGGAGCTGGGACCGAACAACGGGAGCTCACCCCGTCGTGGGGATTCGAACCGCCAACCTTCTGACCGGCAAGTCCTAGGCTCTGTGGTTTAACCCACAGTGCCACCCTTGGGGGTCCCTTACAGCTCCACAATTCTATCCTTCTATGATTCTGTGTTGCTGGACTATATCTCCCATCATCCCTGACCATTGACCGTGTGGGCAGTAGCTTATGGGAGGTGAAGCCCAACATCATATAGAAGGCACCATGTTAGCAACCTCTGAAATAATACAGCTGGTACTTATTTTACTCTATCTTTTGAAGAGCCGGTTTAGGCTGGAAGGTCGTGTGCATGTGTTTAAGAAAGCGTACCATTTTGAGTAGCGAGTGGCGTGTGACTGGGAAACAAATCAGCATGTCATTTCATCTTGGAACGCATCCAAGGAGATGGAGAAGACAAGAAGCAAATTAACATCTGTGCTTCCCACCACCTTCCTACTTGGATTTGAAATGTGCAAAGGAGGTTTTTTTGCTTGTCTGTTCGTGGGTTTGCTCAAAATAGAATCTTCCAAAAGAAGCTTGTGAATGGGTTCACTGTAAAGTATACACTTCAGGGGGAAAATAATAATGCGCTTAGGAAGAAGAACAAACAGCAATTTTGACTCTGGAGGTAGCATCAGAAATATGGGGGGCGCACGCGCACACACCAATATGCTTCCATTTCTCTCTTTGGCACTCTAGAGGAATGTATCCTCTTAAAAAATATTAAATACCACCACCCCCTGTGACACGCTGCTGATCGGTGGGCCAGCAATGCTGTTCTGCTCCCACCTTTAAGGCAACAGTGTGATTCATTTTTTAATGATAGTAGCTGCCGGCTTGTAACTATGGAGTGGATTGTCATGGAAACCGCACTCCTTCATCTAAATTTACACCAGGACTTGTTATGAGCAAGACGGTGCTGACTTGAAAGAGAACCTGTTTTAATATGTAACTTAATAAAGAGGGAATTGTAAGAGATGGAGTCAGCGGCCTCAGGGGTCGCCCCGTCCTACCTCCTGCCATTGCAGGAAGCTCATTCCTACAGCACCCAGGGCCAGATTTAGGTTTGATGAGGCCCTAAGCCATGGGTAGGCAAACTAAAGTCCGGGGGCCGGATCCGGCCCAATCACCTTCTAAATCCGGCCTGCGGACGGTCCGGGAATCAGAGTGTTTTTACATGAGTAGAATGTGTGCTTTTATTTAAAATGCATCTCTGGGTTAATTGTGGGGCATAGGAATTTGTTCATCCCCCCCAAAAAATATAGTCCATCTCCCCACAAGGTCTGAGGGACAGTGGACTGGCCCCCTGCTGAAAAGGTTTGCTGACCCCTGACTTAGCTACTGAAGGTAATGGGGCCTTTTATATGTCCAGGTGTCCTTTGTCAACAACAAACTGTCGCTGTTTTTTGTGTTGAATATATGTTATATGGTAAATTATGGACCTAATAGGTATCTACAGTGGTACCTCGCAAGACGAATGCCTCGCAAGACGAAAAACTCGCAAGACGGAAGAGTTTTCCGTTTTTTGAGTCGTTCCGCAAGACGAATTTCCGTATGGGTTTGCTTCGCAAGACGAAAACGTCTTGCGAGTTCTTGCGAGTTTGTTTCCTTTTTCTTAAAGCCGCTAAGCCGTTAATAGCCGCTAAGCCGCTAAGCCGTTAATAGCCGTGCTTCGCAAGAAAAATCTGCAAGACGAAGAAACTCGCAGAACGAATTAATTTCGTCTTGTGAGGCACCACTGTAAAGCCATTTGCACATGTTGCCATGGAACCAGTCCATGCAGAATGTAGGCACCCTATATATAGAAATGATCAAATCAGTGATATTTTAGGGAGCAGGCTAGCAGGCAGGGCCCATGACTTACATCACACGAGCCTACACAACACAAAACACTGTTGGTGGATGTAGGTTTTATTTTATTTGTTTTTTATCTTATATTTTGGAAATGTACATCCAGGTTTTTTTTCCCTTTACATTTTTTTGCCCCCCCCAAACTATAGCTTGTCTAGCTTATACATAAATCCGACACTGACAGCACCCCTGATAAGTTGCCATGATAAGAGAAGGAGAAAGAGAACGAGTGAAGATGCACTTCACATGCCACACTTTTGAGATTTTCTGGGGGCAGAGGGCGGAGTCCATCCACAAATATAGCATGTGAATGACACCAATCTATCTCCACTCTTTGAGGAAGCATGACTCTGCAAAGCAGTCGCTTGGAATTAGAGGGCTGTTGAGATCATGCCTGGCTTTTAAGGGCTTTCCATAGGCATCTGCTTGGCCAATGTAAGAGCAGAATGCTGGGCTGGACCAGATGGGCCTTTGGTCTGATCCAGAAAAGGTGCTCTTAAGTTCTTGGATGTTTGCAAAACCAGCTAGCCAGGGTGCCTGATCCGTGAGCTACAAGGAGCCCTGGCTGATGAAACGTCGAGGCGAGTTAGGCAGACATCTCGGTTCAGCAGCAGAGGCCATGGCACCCTGCTCTGCCCAATGAAATCCTAAGCTCTCAGTAAGGCGATGTTCTTGCCTACATTGCATGCAGCACTGTTTATCTTCAGCAGCAGTCCAGCTTCCCCCAAAAAACTAAGTTATTTGCTGTGGTGAGAATATGGAACTTTGCACAATTAATTAGGTAACTTACACTGACCTTAAGTTATTCCACTCCAGTAATTTGAATGCAAAATCACAATGCAAATGGTGTGTGTGTTAATCAGTCACATATTGTTTGCAGACTGAAAACAACAACAATGAATACTAATAAAATTCTCTTAGTGTTGGAAGGGATCCCAATGGTCAGCTAGTCCAATCCCGTGCAATGCAGGAATCTCAGCTAAAGCATCCATAACACTGTTGAAACTAGATTCCTTTTGCCTGTTACTTTCTGCATATTTGGGTTTCTGCTAATTGCAATGGATTTTTACAGATCCTGCTGGTTTCTTCCTCTTTTAAGCTTTTCTAGGTTTTTATGTGTCTGTCTGTCTGTCTGTCTATCTATCTGATGTGTTTTTGATTGATGTCTATAAGGTGGTGTTAGTTACCCTATGCTCCTCTGCAAGGTGTGCGGGAGCTATAAACATGTTCAAAAATGTATGATTATTGGGGGATCAGAGCAGGAAGAGGTAGACAATTAGTGTAATTAATAGAAGCAGAAACAGCATTGCCACTTTAGAAGGGACGGGGCTTCCGTTTGCAGGATGCAGAAGTTCCACAGGTGCAGACTCCCCTACCAACTACAGATCAAGAATGGCAGCACCTGTTGGCTGGCATCCTGTTTCAGCTTATAAAACTGCAGTTCCAAAAAAAGGGGAACAGGCCTATTACCTTGCAACTTGCTGTCTTAAATTTATGGTGAAACAGAGACAATAAAAGGTTCTGAGTGCCATCTGCTGGGCATATTCAGAACTGGCCACACAAATCAGAAAACTCACTTTTGCTTTCTTGGTGACTTCTGCATCCAAAAACATTTAAAAGTTATATTATTAATAGAACCAGTATTTCTGTGGAGACTTAGTACTATTAAGCAGTATAAAGGAGTAGTTGCTTTCATGAACTTGCTTCTCGAGGTGCAGTTTGCAAGAACCTCTTTTCTTTCTGGTCCAGCCCATAGTTCAGTCCAGCATCCTGCTTCTGGCAGAGGTCAGTCAAAAGTTGAAGGTTTTGTTGCTGACTATTAGAGCCCCATAGCAATTGGGGACCAGGAGACCTAGCTGGCTGCCTCCTCCAGTATAGATGAAGCTAGGCCATCAGATCTTCCAAGAACATGGAAGTGTGCTTGAGATCTTCTGATGACAATATGTAATAGGCTTTTGCAGCGGCGGTAAGAGGACCCCGGATGTTTAAGTCCTGTCAAAGATGACTATGGGCTTGCAGCACTCATCTTGTTTTGGGTCGAGGGAGCTGGTGTTTGTCCACAGACAGCTTTCCGGGTCATGTGGCCAGCATGACTAAACCGCTTCTGGGACAACGGGACACCGTGATGGAAACCAGAGCGCACGGAAACACCATTTACCTTCCTGCCACAGTGGTACCTATTTATCTACTTGCACTGGTGTGCTTTTGAACTGCTAGGTTGGCAGAAACTGGGACAGAGCAACGGGAGCTCACCCCATTGCGGGGATTCGAACCGCCGACCTTCTGATCGGCAAGCCCAAGAGGCTCAGTGGTTTAGACCACAGCGCCACCCGCATCTTTGCAAGGCCCTATACAGAAACCTCCTGCATCAGCCACTGGTCACTGCCTACTGTGGGAGAGAGTTCCACAGTTTAACTATGCGCTGTGTGAAGAAATGCTTTCTTTTATCTGTCCTGAATCTTCCAACGTTCGGTTTCAATGGATGTCCCTGAGTTCTAGAGACATGAGAGAGGGAGAGAAACTGTTCTCTATTTCATTTCTCTATGCAGTGCATATATTTTTTACAAGTTTTAAACACCCCTTAAAGACATATGTCCACCCATACTCTGATTTAGACACAACAAGATATAGATGTTCCATGCTTTCTCAGCACTGGTCAGTTTTACTGATTTATTTGTGTGGTTTCAATCTGTTTTTATTTAGCTCTATAAAAGCTTTTTTTGGGTGTTGTTGTGGTATTATCATTGAACCCCCTCTCTCCATTATATCTTATGCAAACTGTCTTCATTTTGTATTAAGCAGTATATACATTTTATAAATAAATCAGCCTTCTGTAGGGATATGAAGGGAACAGCCATCACCATCTCTCGTTTCTCACAAGTCTTCCTTTCTTTAGAGTTGGGCAGTTTGTAGCCTAGTAGCACTTGAGGCTGATATTATGTGTCCCCCAACTATTTTTGGTGTGGTTTCAGAACTATTGGAAGGGGAAATATTTTATTTATTTTCAAAATTCCCCCCTCTCCCTGGTTGTACGGAAACACATTCACATTTCCAGCTACCTGAGAGCAAATGAGCATGTAGAAATTGGTATGTTTGTGTATTTTATTTTATTTTTGCCGGGGGGGGGTAGCTTACTAAAGTCAGAAAGGAATTGCTTTTATTATTACTTATTTATTATCTATTAAATTTGGATACTACTCTGTGCCTGCAGATGTCAGCCTGTGCTTTGTATGTAGAAAACTCCAATTTCAGTCCCCAGCATCTCTAGGTAGGGCTAAGAGAGGCCTTTGTCTGAATCCCTGGAGAGCGTTTTGCAAATCAGTGTAGACAAACCCAGCTCCTTAGGCAGCTCCTTCGGTTCCTAACCCCTGTGGGACTGACTTCTGAATAGATCAGCACAGGACTGTGACTCCTAATCTGATAGGAGCCAAGGTGAAAGGGCAGTTTTGTCTCTGGCTCCACTTATCATTGGCTCTGGCTCCACCCAGTACCTTCAGGAGAAAAAATGTTTCTCCACCCCTGCCTTAAAGGAGAACCAAAAGGCAGTTCAGAGGCAGTGAGAGCTGGACCATAAAGAAGGCTGATTGCTGAAGAATTGATGCTTTTGAATTATGGTGCTGCAGGAGACTCTTGAGAGTCCCATGGACTGCAAGAAGATCAAACCTCTCCATTCTGAAGGAAATCAGCCCTGAGTGCTCACTGGAAGGACAGATCCTGAAGCTGAGGCTCCAATATTTTGGCCACCTCATGAGAAGAGAAGACTCCCTGGAAAAGACTCTGATGTTGGAGAAGATGGAGGGCAGAAGGAGAAGGGGATGACGGAGGACAAGATGGTTGGATAGTTTTCTTGAAGCTACCAGCATGAGTTTGACCAAACTGTGGGAGGCAGTGGAAGACAGGAGTGCCTGGCATGCTCTGGTCCATGGGGTCACGAAGAGTCAGAAACGACTAAACAACCACAACAATGCCACTGAATAGAAGTCACTTGGTTTAACAGTGGGAGAGGCAAGTTCCTTTTCTGCCCTCTGGCCTTCCCAGAAGCATGTTTGGTCTACTGTGGGGAAACCCAGATTTGATCCATCGTGAGCTCTCAAGTTCTTACATCAAAATTGCTTGCATCACCTGTTGTGAAAAATTGCAGAAATGTCTGAAGCACATTTACCTTGAAGTAAGCCACATTGTTTTAATGAGGCTTACTCTCGGATAACTGGGAATAGGATTGCAGACATAACCTACTCCCTTAAACAGTGCTTTTTGGGTGGGGGCGCAGGGGTACACATACCCCAAAACATTTTGTGACTCTAAGCTTGGCCTCATTGAGAGGCAGTATTTCAATATGAGTAGGAAAAAGACAGTAACCCTAAACATATTTTTTTAAGAAAAAAAAAAGCACTCACTGCTCTTAAATAAAATAATATAATGGCTACTGCATTTACGAAAGCCATAAGCATTGCAACGGCCCAAACAGTGACATTTTAATAAATGCTGTAATGCGTTTTAATAGATGCTGTAATCTTTATTTTAAGACATTGATACTGTATGGTGTTTCCACTTAAACTCCTCTTGTTCTATAGTAAATCTCTCGCAGTTGTAATCTGCTAATAGAGTTGAAAATTACAACCAAAATAAATTTTTGCCAGAGATTTTGAAAGAATACTGATTTTAGGCATGTGGTAAAACAAAAGACACCTTTGAAGACCAAAAATAAGACAAGGGTCTTGTGGTCTGCCATTAGAAACATGCTGCTCTTACTACAACCTGTACAACAGACTTTTAAATGGGTGATTTATTATGTGTAACAACAATAAAATGCATAGCATTGGGTATGCCTGGTGTTTTGTTTTTTTCCTGGCAATATAAGAGGTCTGTTTGTTTAGGGTATTTGCATAGTGCTTAATTACTGAAATCTCTAAATGGTGTGTGTAAAAATTACAACAGCACACCATGAATAAAAACCAATTAAAGCTAATCATAAAAACAGAAAGCTTCCTTAAAATGCCTGCTGGAAAACTGCTTTTTGTTAGGTACCTGAGGTTCAACAGGGTAGGTGGGTCTGTCTAATCTCTGCTGGGATGGAGTTCCGCAGAATCCAGCCCATAATACTGACTGCACAACTCCTGGTGAGATTCCTCCATGGCAGGGGGTTGGACTAGATTACTCTCAGGGTCCAACTCTACAGTTCTATGATTTTATTGGTGATTTTATTGATGAGCCATGGGAGACCACTAGTACAGTCTTCCCCAGACATATCAGTGATTAGGTGGGGATATTCTTGCATTGTAGGGGCTTAGACTAGATTACCCTTGTGGACCCTTCCAACTCTACCATTCTATGATTCTACATGAAGCACCAGGCATCCCTTAAGCTATCCTGGATTCAAGTGTTAAGGGCCTTGTAAATTCATACCTGAATGGTAATAGTAATTTATTATTTGTACCCCACCCATCTGGCTGGGTTTCCCCAGCCACTCTGGGTGGCTTCCAACAAAGATTAAAAAATAAATTAAAATGTCACACATTAAAAACTTCCCTGAACAGGGCTGCCTTCAGATGTCTTCTAAATATCAGGTAGTTGTTTATCGCTTTGACATCTGATGGGAGGGTGTTCCACCACTGAGAAGGCCCTCTGCCTGGTTCCCTGTATTTTAGCTTCTTGCAGTGAGGGAGCCATCAGAAGGCCCTCAGTGCTGGACCTCAGTGTCCGGGCAGAACGATGGGGGTGGAGAGGCTCCTTCAGGTAAACTGGGCCAATATTGATATTGGCTTGTTAACTGGGTATGTTTAGCTTGGAAAAGAGGAGACTGAGAGGAGATTTGAGAGACATCTTCAAATATCTCAAGGGCTGTCACATGGAAGATGGAGCAAGCTTGTTTTCTCCTGCTCTGGAGGGTAGGACTCGAACCAATGGCTTCAAGTTACAAGAAAGGCTATTCCAACTAAACTTTCTGACAGTAAGAGCTGTTTGACAGTGGAATGGTCTCCCTTAGGAGGTTATGGACTTTCCTTCTCTGGAGGTTTTTAAGCAGAGGGTGGATGGCCATCTCTCATGGATGCTTTAGCTGAGATTCCTGCATTGCAGAGGGCTGGACTAGATGACCCTTAGGGTCCCTTCCAACTCTACCATTCTATGACCATTTGAGCAGCCTGTGCAAGCTTTTAAGCACCATTGCCAAGTGCTGGCGATCACTTGTCCCCACCAACAGTCTAGCTGAAGCATCATGATAACGAAACTACAAGTGATGTGACCCCATACATTTCTACTCAGACATAATCCTCAGTGAGTTCAATGGGTCTTATTCCCAGGTGAGTGGGCATAGAATTATTTGCCTTAATGTTCACATGGGCCTTTCCCCATATCCGTTCAAAGCCCTTCACATGATTTTAATTGAGCAGGCCTATTTCAGTCCCATATTGCAACTGGAAGACTGAGGTTGGGAGGTGAATAGATTGTATACGAGGTGAGTTTGGAAGAGGTGAGTTTGTGCCACAGCTGAGTCTCAGAGTCTGCTTCTAGATGACCTGTTAATAGATCACTCATCCTGATTTACAGTGGTACCTCGGGTTGCAGATGCTTCAGGTTATATATTCCGATAACCCAGAAATAGTACCTCGGGTTAAAAACTTTGCTACAGGATGAGAACAGAAATTGTTTACCACTGGGAGGCCCCATTGGCTAAAGTGGTACCTCAGGTTAAGAACAGTTTCAGGTAAAGAATGGATCTCCAGAACGAATTAAGCTCTTAGCCCAAGGTACCACTGTATTTGCAAAAGGTTTGTGTGGAGGTTAGACAATGGCAGCTGTTTACTAAGTATCCATTCTGATTTGTTCCCAGTGAGGTTTTTTATGACATTACATCAAGCAAATGATTACCCCACACTTCCTACTGCATTCCCCCAGTACTTTCCTTACAGCAAAAAGTTCGGCTTTGTGAGGAAGTGGCTTTCTTGCAAAAGGGCACCAAAACCAACCTGAATCTGCCAGTATGTGACTGTATCCCACCTGAAAACAGCAGCTATCAGGAAGCATCATTTCCTTCTTGGCCCCCTTCCTTACAAATGAACTGCACATGGTGCTAATACCAATCTATACCCATACAACCACCTACACCCGTGCAACTAATCAGCTAAAATGGCTCAATCACCTAAGACGGTTGGCATCCATCTGTCTTGAGAGACAATGGAGTGCGCCCCAGAAAGTCAAACCACTGGAGAATCACGGCGCCTGCTGTGGCTGCAGAGATCGGTCGCCTAATGTACCCGAGGCATCATTAACAGAACTGAACCAAACCTTCCAACTGATAAGCTTCTAGAATAACTCGGTGTATCCTCTTGCAGCTCATTTATTTGCAAACTGGTGTCTGGGGCTGTCTGTTTCTCCCCTTGCCCCTCCACGTCTGGTGAAGAAGAGTCTCTGAATTTTCCTTGCAACTGTCTGGACTTTTCCGCTGTCCCCCTTGTAAATCCAGCACCAGTTTCTTTCGAGCAGAGAGACTCATCTTTCAGATGAAGGAGAGGCTGCTGCTGCTGCTTCCGAGTTCCACCAGACAGATCCTTCTAATTCTTCTTCTTTTTTCCTCTTCCTGGGAGTTTTTTCCGGGGTTGCTGCCGGGGAGCCAGGGACACATATTTCCTCCTCCTCCTTCTTCCTGGAATCTTTTCTCGGTGACATGCCGAAGTCTTCTGGAGCAAGGTCCCAGTTTCCCCCCTTTCCACAATGACTGTGTATTGCAGCAAGCCACTGGCTTTTTACCAAATCGGGAGCTGCAGTAT
This sequence comes from Podarcis siculus, assembly GCA_034642415.1. Taxonomy (NCBI): domain Eukaryota; kingdom Metazoa; phylum Chordata; class Lepidosauria; order Squamata; family Lacertidae; genus Podarcis; species Podarcis siculus. The sequence goes on from JAXCMG010000038.1 coordinate 1,942,604, forward strand.
TTTTCTTCCGATGGCATAATTTTCAGCCCACTTGAGCTAGCATGACAATCTTATGTGATTATTACGAGTAGGCGGTATGCATCCTTTTACATGCTAATGCGTTCACACCTGCTATTCCACCTTCATTTCCATTTTCTGTTCGGCGTAGAGGAGGGGGGGTGTGATACGTTTTTAAAAATTAATTCCCCCCCCCCACTGGAAGGGGGAAGCCCTGACACTTCATGACTGATGCTGCAGCGTTGATTCATCTACGAGGAAGGGGATGGTTGAATTGGGGGCACAGGTGGCGAGGCGTCTAGGATGCTGCTTCTGACCAGCAGTCGGAAGAGAGGGAGAGAGAAGCTGTTGAGCTGAATGTGTTGCTTTTCCATGTGCGGGCTTAGCTGCTTGTTTTTGTTTCTCTGGCTGGCTGCTTCCACTGCAGCCCTCAAGGAATGTGCCGTATTGTTAACTCTTCTGACAGCGTTACACCAATGATTTGCCACTGCAAAGTTGCCTGCACCAACAACACTTTGTCGTTGATGTTTGGATGCAAGGTAAGATATGCTTGATGCTGCTCTGTGCATTTCCTAACCGGGCTATTGGTGAATAGCAGCAACAGACAGGGGTTTTGGTTAATGCCGAGAGAGTTGCTTGTATAGCTGTGACTGTGGGAGAGAGAGGTTTATTGCTATCTGTGTAAGTACAGTGTTTTTGCTTTTTTAAAAAAATAAAATAAACCTGTATGCAGGGGGTGGCTGGGGGAGATCCTTAGCACAGAGACCTAGGACTCTATATAGGGTGTGTATCGTTTCTATCTTGGATGTGGCTGCATACTTGATTAAGAAACTGAAGGTTGCTTCATCAGTGCACAGCTATTTCTGTGCACGGAGTTTGACACCGACGCTTGTGTGCCTTAAAAACCCCTGAAGTAGCAGGAATGGACCTACTTGTCTGTCCTGATTAATCGCTGTTGCTTGTAATTAGACCAGAGAAGCTACAGAGTGCAATATTGCATTTTTGGTTATATAAAAAAAAATTTACAATCAAATCAGTAGAATAAGTTCATACAGGATCCCTGCTGCCGCCCCCCCCCAAAAAAAAAGTATGCAAAAGATGGAGAGAAAATAGTATAATTGGGAATAATTTTGACAGTTTGAACTTAACATGTAGATGTTCTTTCTGGAGGTGGAACACTCTCTCCTAGATAAGGTCAGGCTGAGGGTACTGGAAGCAATTCTGCCCTTCTGAGTTTTCTGTAAGGGATGAGCCCATGCTGTTAACAAAAAAGAAAGATGCATTTTAGCATTTTAGGCAGCATTTGGACAAGGTAGATCTCTGCTTTTCATCTCTTAGCACTCACCTGTAACAGAACTTTCACTTATTCATGATGGGGCAGAACCTCTGCTTTTCCATAATGGGGAAGAATCCACTCCCATCCCCCATTCATATAGTTTGTTAGGGAGTCATTGTTTACCTGTTCCTTTTAAAAAAACAAAAGCCCACCTGTTAAACATTTGAAATACAGCAGTGATGGGGAGTGGGTTCCGTGTTGGAAAGAATTCAGAGCTGTCAATAGTAGAGTTCATTACAGCTACAGATACATTAACGAGATGGCTCAATAAAGGTGAATTGGTTGTTCACATGGGTGGGCTATGTTTTAATACTTACAAGCAGTGTAGTGACAAAATAATTGTATACCAATTCTTGAAACAGAAATAATACTAAGTGCTAATAACTGTGAATAGTGGGGGGGGGGGAGGAGACAATAGCCAAAGAAAACTTTTCAGGTTGAGGGAGACGCTTGAGCACATATATAGAATGACATTTTAGCACAGATAGAGCACTACTTCTGAATATTCGTAGCAATGCCTTTACAACAACCCAGTAAGGAAGAGCACTTGTCTTATCCCTTGAATGCTAATAGGAGAACAGTCAAGGGTTGATTAAGGCTGCTTGATGAATGTGTGGCTTGAGACTGGTTTGCAAAACTTCATCTCCTTTCCCCCAACCCTTTTCATAGAGTGGTCATGTGCAATTATATATGCAACCCAAACTTTTCATTTACTTAGATCTGTATCTTGCCTTTCCTCTAAGGAGCTCAAGCTAGCAGGTGTGATTTAAACCCCTACTCAGTTTAACTGCAGAACAACACAACGCTTGTCCGGTAGGTTAGGCTGAGAGATTGTGACTGGCCCAACATCACGCAGTGAGCTGCTGTAGGGACTTGAATCCCAAACTTTCTGGCAGTGGTGCCGTGAGACCAGGACTTTGGGGAGTGCTGTGGCTGAGTGGCAAAGCATCTGCTTTCCATGTTCGATCTCTGGCATGTCAAGGTAGTGCTCGGAGGGACCCCTGCCTGAAACCCCAGAGAGCCCCTGCCAGTCAGTGTAGACAGTTCTGAACTAGGTGGGTCAATGGTCTGACTCAGTATAAAGTAGTGTCCTTTGTTTCTATACATACATTCTATGCCTTGCATTCAGAAGGTCCTGGGTTCATCCCCCAGCATCCTAGGTTAGGGGAAACCCCTGTCTGAAATGCTGGAGAGCTGCTGCCAGAAGTGTATGCAATATTGAGCTCGATGGGCCAATGGCCTGCTTCAATACAAGGTGCATTGTTAGATTCTTTAGTTAGGGCCCCATTCAGAAGATTGAGCAGGAGGGCTTCCTTGTGCTGAAGCCCTGGCTTATCACATTCTGGAGTAATGTACATTAACATCAACAGAGCTCTACCGCCGGCCCCACCAGCAACAACACCATGCAAGTCCAGAGTCTAAAATTATCTAAGCTGCCCTACTGCTTCCTAGTCCTACTCTAACACACACTGAAGCGTGCTAACTTCTTAACATCTTATCTAAATTTCAATAAGATTTCTACTGTTTATCGTATTGGGACAACCATATGATCTTCCTGGAGATTATGCTACATCATGATCCCTTGTTTTGAAAGCGTTTGCTGGGTGTCATGCTTCGTAACTGATTGGAGTGGGTTTTACCATTTGCTTCCCCCCTTCTGAAAAGTAGAAAAATGGAGCCACAAAAACCTCAAGTGGCTAATTCCTCCCCTGTCAGTGTCTGGCTCCCGAGTCCTTTCTTCCTAGAGGGGCCATTCTCTCTTAAATATCTGGAATTTGTCTGGGCTGAAACAGTTGGGAGAGCCCTAAAAGTTACCTAGCTGCACCATTGCTTCTGGTACTCTGACCCACCATGAAACACTGACTCCCAAGTGGCGTAGGGATTCTTAACATCTTATCTTATATTCAACATAAGAGCAAAAGAATATAGGAAGAGCCTGCTAGATTAGGCCAGTGGACCATCTAGTCTAGCATCCTGTTCTCACAGTGGCCACCCAGATGCCTTTGGGAAACCCTCAGGTGGGACTTGAGCTCAAGAGCAACTCTGCGCTCCAGCAGTTTCCAGGAACTGGTACTCAGAAGCATATTGCCACCAACCACAGGCAAAAGATTGCCATCATGGCTAGTAGACACTGATAGCCTTGTCCTCCATGAATTTGTCCAATCCTTTTTTCAAAAGCCGTCCAAGTTGTTGGCCATCACTGCTTCTCCTCAGATCCCATAGCTGTGTGAAGTGCTTTTTGTGTTTCCGTCCTAAATCTTCCATCATTGATCTTCATCGGATGCCCGTAGTGTTCTGAGAGAGGGAGGAATAACTTTTCTCTATCCACTTTCTCTACCCTATGCCCAGTTTTATTAACTTCCATCAAGTTGCCTCTTCTTGTTGTTGTTGTTTATTTGTTTAGTCATGCCCGACTCTTCGTGACCCCATGGACCAGAGCACGCCAGGCACTCCTGTCTTCCACTGCCTCCCGCAGTTTGGTCAAACTCATGCTGGTAGCTTCAAGAACACTGTCCTCTCGTCCTCTGTCGTCCCCTTCTCCTTGTGCCCTCCATCTTTCCCAACATCAGGGTCTTTTCCAGGGAGTCTTCTCTTCTCATGAGATGGCCAAAGTATTGGAGCCTCAGCTTCCCAATCTGTTCTTCCAGTGAGCACTCATGGCTGATTTCCTTCAGAATGGATGCGTTTGATCTTCTTCTTGCAGTCCATGGGACTCTCAAGAGTCTCCTCCAGCACCACAATTCAAAAGCATCCATTCTTCAGCGATCAGCCTTCTTTATGGTCCAGCTCTCACTTCCATCCATCACTACTGGGAAAACCATAGCTTTAACTATATGGACCTCTTATCCCTAACTAAAAATCTTCAAGTGCTGCAACCGTTCCTCATAGGAGAACCACTCCAACTCCTTGATCATTTCAGTAGCCCATTTCTGAACCCAAAGGTTTCTTTTCTTTAATTATTTCCCTCTCTCCATTTATCTCCCAATGTAAAGACTTCACCATCGTTCTGAACGTCCGGAAGGTGTTTTAAGTCAGGTAGAGGCAACATGGTGCCCTCCAGCTTCACTGGACTACAGCTCCCAGCACCCCGGACTATTGGCACTGCTAGCTGAGGCTGATGGGAGTTGGAGTCCAATCATAGCTTGCTGATACCACCCTTGGCTAACCCTTCTTTAAAGTAGGCCCTCTAATTTGCGTGCTGACACGGAAACATTGATCATTCTCATTTCATAAGAGCTATTAATATGTAACCTATGAAACCTACACATCTGCTGCTGAATGTTAAAGGTAAACAAATGATTAGTCACTGGAAATTAAAAGCAAATCATTCTGGAAGAGATAGGCCAGTGTCTTGCGGTGCTGGTATCCAATTTGTATTCCCTGCCTGGAAGCGTGTGTCTGCTTAAAAAATAATAATTCTTGGATGCATCCTGCTACTCCCCTGGGTTTTCTGTTTTAATTGTGACTAAGCAAGAGATGGAAATGAATACCCTTTGAAAAGTTGTGCATGCAGATTTCTAGGGATGCAGGAACTCACTGTGAAGCGTGATATGCCCGTTTTGGGGGGCGGGGATCTCACCCCTTGAAGGGTGGTCTTATAGTCCATTGATAGGATGCTGATGGGGACTCCATATGCTTTATCTGAGATTCCTGCATTGCAGGGGGTTGGACTAGATGACCCTTGGGGTCCCTTCCGACTCGACAGCTCTATGATTCTGTGATGTCATTGGACTCTGACTTCCCAGCCAACATGGCCAAATGTTGAGGAATACGATACAATACGATAATCTTTATTGTCATTGTCCCATACAGAACAACGAAATTGAAAAATCTACATAAGACATTCAAAAACCAGCAAGCCTGCTATCCCAGCTATCCCAACCTGGTTAGCCCCCTAAAAACTCTGATACCCCATTTTTAAATACAATACACTCCCATAGAGACTCCTTACACTGCATTTAAAACCAAAATCGCATTTGGATAGAAACTGTTTCTCAGGCGGCTAGTCCTGGTCTTTATAACCCTGTACCTTCTTCCAGAAGGCAGAAGCTGAAAAGAGATCATTTCCGGGGTGCGCACTATCCTGCAATATCTCTGCAGCTTTCTTATGGCACCTGGAAGCATAGATTTGATCCAAGGTGGGAAGAGTGCACCCAATTATTCTCTCTGCAGTCTTTACAACCCTGACCGGGCAAATCCAACAACATCTGGAGCATCACCCATTTCCCTTCTCTGGTCCTTCACCTTCCTTCACCCTTTCTGCAGTCTCAAAAAGTCAGGCAGGAAATCCTCTCTTCCCCACGCCGCCCTGCCAAATGACTGCAAAAGCAAGGGGCATCTGAGGGCATATCCACAGCAGGACAGGAACCCCATGATCTTGCAAGGCTTCTAGGCCCCAGCCCTACCTACTGAGTGCGCCATAACTTTACACACCCAGATAATTCATGTCAGTTGCATGTCATCTCTCTCCTCTTGCAGAACCCAACCCCAGCTTCTTGGTGATCTTGCCACCTGCATCGTTGCCGTCTCATGCACACTCCTGTGTATTTGAGAGCATTTTTGCAAGAAATAAAATTTCAAGCTTGCAATTGGGTGGTAGTGTGTTTCTTAAGCTAATTTCTCCCACCCCCACATACCCTTTCTCAAAGGAGCTCATGGTGACATGGATGATTATCTTTCCTCCTTCATTTTGTCCTCACAATACACTTGTGAGGTAAGGCTAGGATGAAACATTATGTTTGCTCGGAGGTTGCCCAGGGAGCTTCATGGCCAACTAGAGTTTCTCTTGATCCTAATCAGTCACTGTAACCGCTACATAGGGCTGGCCGACGACATTTTGGTGCCTGAAGCAAACCACAAAATGGCCCTTCCCTACCAGGGAAGAAGGGGTGAGTGAAGAGCCACATCAGGAACAATACTGGGGGAAGACCAGCAGCGCCTCCTATAATAATAATAATATAATAATAATAATAATTTATTATTTGTACCCCACCCATCTGGCTGGGTTTCCCCAGCTGCTCTGGGCAGCTTGCAACAGAATATTAAAATACAATAACCTATTAAACATTAAAAGCTTCCCTAAACAGGGCTGCCTTCAGATGTCTTCTAAAAGTCTGGTAGTTGTTTTTCTCTTTGACATCTGGTAGGAGGGCGTTCCACAGGGCGGGTGCCACTACTGAGAAGGCCCTCTGCCTGGTTCCCTGTAACTTGGCTTCTCACAGCGAGGGAACCGCCAGAAGGCCCTCGGCGCTGGACTTCAGTGTCCGGGCAGAACGATGGGGATGGAGACGCTCCTTCAGGTATACTGGATTGAGGCTGTTAAGGGCTTTAAAGGTCAACACCAACACTTTGAATTGTGCTCGGAAACGTACTGGGAGCCAGTGTAGGTCTTTCAAGACTGGTGTTATGTGCTCTCGGCGGCCGCTCCCAGTCACCAGCCTAGCTGCCGCATTCTGGATTAGTTGTAGTTTCCTACTCACCAAGAGCCAGCTTCAGAGGCAGCATGCGAGGGCATTGCCAAGGAGGCAGCAAATAAAGGCCTCCAAGGTGTGTGCCATGGGAGCAGCTAGGGGTGATACATTCCTTGGAAGGTGGTTCTGCTGCCCCTGTGGTTCCTGCTGCCTGAGGCAGTCACCCAACCTTGCCTCATGGGTGAGCCGGCCCTGCCACTATTCCACACCAGCTCTTCTTTCAGTGGCCTATGTGTCACTTCTAATTTGGGTTTCAGTGACATGCTTGTCTTACAGGCCCCTTGCTGCCTTGAGGTGGATCGCTTTGGCCCTTGTACATGGACGGTTGAGGCTGCTCATTGGGGCATGTTCTTATAAGAAGGGTCACAAACGCTTCAGAGCAAGAAAAGAGTTGTGAGTGTGTTTGCAAACACAGCTGAAAACTTAGTCCAGGACCAGATCTTCCATGTAATGGAACGTTCTTGAAAACTTCCATCTGACTTGAATGGTTCTCGTGTGGTTTTCTGGTTCTTGTGTGGTTTTCGTTACACACCTGTGAATTCAGAATGCAGTGTGGCTGTGAGACTCATGTATGAAGACATCTGCGGCTTGCACAATGTTCAGCTGGAATTTGGTCCTGCACCCTAATAGCCATCACCTATAAGGCATTCTGGGAACTGTAGTTTCCCCATGCTTCCTTAAGACCTGTTCAGACCAGGAGGATGGAGGGCCCCCCCCCCATGCAGCGCTGCATCACATCCTCACATCCTGCACGCAATGTCGCACAATGTCCTGACGTTGCATGGGGACCCCTCAAAACATCCCCCCTTCAAAATTAAGATTGGGGGGCCATGGTGCCTCAGACCCCAGGAGCCAGTGCCCTTGGTTCGGATAGTTAAACTTATAGTGTTGATGTTCCCTATTGTTATTTCTGTATATTATTTTTGAAATGTTCAAGCCCTAGTTCTCGGAGGGTTTGTTCCTTTTAATGTGAAGAGATTCTGCCTGCCCCCATAGGTGTACAAAAATCAGAGGGAGTGAGAATCTAGCTTGGATAATCCCTCAAGAAGGGGAGATAGAACCCAGTGCTTTCAAAATAAACAGCCTAACTTTACTCTTTTTTTAGCAATTCCTCTTCCAAGAAATAGTAATTTTAAATGTCAAGGAATTGGTTCCCTGAATCTTTCCCCGCTGTGCTATGTTGTCACTTCGTGTGAGGGTGGTAGGAAGTGCCTCTTTTTCTTCTGTCCTTGTCTGATGACGCCTGGAGACTTGCTTATTTTTACACGTGAGTGGTCTCGCTTAACTCAGCCGAGGCCTCAGGGCTTGTCCCTAAAGATTTCAAGCTCCATTGATGTTAATGTCTCGTGCAGGCAACTCCTGAGGTTCCTACCCTATCTCCTACAACGTCATCCGTCCTTAATTTCATCTGTATGCTCTGTTGATGAAGGAGAACATGATTTAGCCAGATAGTCCCATTTATATATTTCAAAGTTCTAATTCTGGTATCTTAAGTTCTTTTCAGTTTCTCAAAGGGCTTGTTGATGTTGTTGTTTAGTCATTTAGTCGTGTCCGCTTCTTCGTGACCCCATGGACCAGAGCACGCCAGGTACTCCTGTCTTCCACTGCCTCCCGCAGTTTGGTCAAACTCATGCTGGTAGCTTCGAGAACACTGTCCAACCATCCTCAGTAGCATGTTGGACGCCTTCCGACCTGAGCAGCTCATCTTCCAGCGTCATAACTTTTATATGCCTGTTGTCTTTGTCCATGGAGTTTTCTTGGCAGGGATACTGGAGTGGCTTGCCAGTTCCTGCTCCAGGTGGATCACGTTTGGTCAAAACTCTCCACTATGACCTGTCCATCTTGGGTGGCCCTGCACGGCATAGCTCATAGCTTCTCTGAGTTATTCAAGCCCCTTCGCCACGGCAAGGCAGTGATCTTGAAGGAATTTCAACATAACAATTTATCCAAAAATACATCATCCACATCCCCCCCATTTCCCCCCCCAAAAAGAAAAAAAAAACCCTCCCCTCCCCCCCAGACTTCCTTCAGCTCCTCTCTCTGGTTTAGCAACATATGTTATTTTCCGCATGTTACAAAACTGTACAGATCTTTAATTTATCTATCTAGATGTTGTCAATAAAAAGTTTGTGAATGTTTATTCAAAACCTGCCAAGGAGTCCAGTTCATTTTGTTGTTTCTTTAAGTACTTTGCAAAGGGTTCCCATTCATCTTTAAAATCACAGTTATCCTTGTCATGTAATTTGTGTGTCAGTTTTGCCCGTTCTGTGTAATCCATCAATTTCTCTTGCCACAGTTCTTTAGTCGGGATTTCCTCATTCTTCTATCCTTGTGCTATTAAGATGCTTGCCACCATTGCTTTTTATTTTTTTATTGTGGTTTGATGTACTGTAGTTTTATGGGTAATATAATGTGGTTTTAATACACAAATGTTCTCTGCCCTTCAGGCGAAGAGTGGTTTATAAGCATCTATAACAAATAAAGGAATAAATAAATTGCTTTACTGTATATCTTTACATGCCGAAGGTACCAGGCTAGGCTTCGAGAAGGGATGTGAGAAGGCATCACTTTCCATTTTGCCCTTGAATTCATAGCATGCAGTGGTGTTTCTGTTCAGCTGAGGTTTGCCCTCCACCAAAAAAACCTTCCACATAGAACCATAGAATTGTAGAGTCATCTAGTCCAACCCCCGGTAATGCAGGAATCCTGTACACAGCACATATTTTTCAACAGTGGTTAATTGGGAGGAAGAGCGACCTGACTGCTATTAGTAATTGTCCTTCACTGATTTGCTGTTGTGCATTTCTAATGGACTGTGTTTTTTTAATGGATTTTATGTATCCTTATCTACCTGTTTCTGTTGTAAACCATCGTGTGTTCTGTTCAAAGGATGGTATAAAAGGTAAAGGTAAAGGGACCCCTGACCATTAGGTCCAGTCATGGCCGACTCTGGGGTTACTGTACTCATCTTGCTTATTGGCCGAGGGAGCCGGCGTGCAGCTTCCGGGTCATGTGACCAGCATGACTAAGCCACTTCTGGCGAACCAGAGCAGCGCACGGAAATGCTGTTTCCCTTCCCGCTAGAGTGGTACCTATTTATCTACTTGCACTTTGACGTGCTTTTGAACTGCTAGGTTGGCAGGAGCAGGGACCGAGTAACTGGAGCTCACCCCGTCGCAGGGATTCAAACCGTCGACCTTCTGATCGGCAAGCCCTAGGCTCTGTGGTTTAACCCACAAATAACCTAAATAAATAAATAAAAATGCCTGCCATTTCCTCTGTTGTGCCCCCCACATAGGTTGTTAACTGAGCACTAGGCTTTGGGAACATTGAGATTAGATTGCTGCAATGTGCTCCATCTGGGACTTCCCTTGGGCTTGACCTGGTAGCTGCAGCTCGTGCAGAAGGCCACAGCTTGGTTGTTGACTGGAGCACCATCTCAACACCATAAAACACCTCTGCTGAGGGAGCTACTGGCAACTGGCTACTGATATGCTGCATTTAAATCCTAAGCAGCTCAGGAACAGGTTACCTAAGGGACCCCACACCATATATTCCAGCTGCAATCTTCAGATAGGGTACCAATGTCTACTTAAGTTTGTTTTAGAATCCAGGCTTTTAGAGTTGCAGCTCCAGCCCTCTGGAATGGGTTCCCTGCTGTAATTAGATTATTGATGGCATCTTGATATTTAGGTAGTGGCTGAAGATGTTTTTTTTTAAGAAGGCTTCCCCTGAAGTGTGACCCAGTCATTTTTATGGAATATCGACTGTTTAATTATTGAAATGGTTTCACTGTTTTTAGTTTATTGACTCGATATCTTTTGCATTTTAGCTTATCTTATTTCAGACTGCTTCTGTTGCTTTGGGCTGTGAAGTGGTTTATAAATCTGCAAATAAATGATAATAGATAACTTTGGGCTTTGTCTAAGCTGGAACTGAGTCAGACTAAGCTGAAATGGCTGAAATGTGTGTGTGTGTGTGTGTGTGTATGTACAGATCGTTAATCTCAACATGGCTGTATGGTAATTATGAAGGTTAAAAAACTTGTGGTGAAGAAGCTTTTCAAAATGGGTATAAGTGGCTGGCCCAGTTGTGAAGAATGGAGCTTGTTTGAGTCTTTGAACAACAACGACTTTGAGCTTGTTGTGGACTTGTGGCATTAATGATGACTTGTGGAGTAATAATAATAATAATTTTATCATTTATATCCCACCCATCTGGCTGGGTTTCCCCAGCCATCCTGGGCGGCTTACAATGCATAAAAAATTTGTTAAACATTGGAAATTTAAAAAATCCAGATACAGGGTTGCCTTCAGATGTCTTCTAAAAGTCAGATAGGGTGGATCTATGCTTAGAAGAGCAGTTGCCTGTGTTTCCTCTTCTGATTGTGCTTTTAAAGTGAGGAAGCTGAAGTGTCTATCTATGGCAATCAACCGTAATGGCAATTTGGTACCTCTATTCTTTGAGGTTGTGTGTCACTGAATACCAGTAACTATATCAGGAGAGAGCTGTTGGCCACCACAACCTGTTTCCCGGAGGCATCTGATTGGCCACTGTGGAAGCAGGATTCTGGGGCAGTAAGGCTCTAGCAGATCCCCAGACCATCCAGACATTCTCCAAAAGTAATTTCAAACTGCAATTACTTGAGTTCTGGCAACTAGCGACAAAGATGGAGTTTGACTGCTAGGTTTTTACATTGCTATGACATACCCTGTGACCTTCTGGTGAAAGGCGGGTAATAAATATGATTCTGCATGTGTCGTACAGAAATGAATGCACCTATCTTTCTCTGAGAGTCCACAATGTTGTTGGAGGATGGAATGTGTTTTGTACTGAAGTTCTCACCCTGGGCCAGCAGGGGGATACTGTAGATAGTTATGCAAATGAAGGATCGAAAGTGACGTTCAGTGATTGGATAGTTTTAGAAAATGGCAACAGTTACATTGTTCTGGAGCTTTATATAAGCAGGCTGACTGAGCTCCTCAGTCAGTTCTGTTCCAGCTTACAAATAAAGAGCTGCTTGATGTATGTTATTTTCTTCTTTATGACACATTCCAGGAACTTAAATCACATTTCAATAAGGTTGCCATCTGCTGTTGCACTACAGCTTCCATCGTCGCTGACCATGATAGCTTAAGGCTGATGGGAGTTGTAGTCCAGTAACTTCTAGAGGATCACAGCTTCTTTCCCCCTTGCTATAAAGGAAGAGATGTTCTCATTGACAAATTCTTGGCTGGTTTAGGAGCTTTGGGAAGCAAAATCCCAGCCTCCTCCCCACTTTCTAAAAGGCTGAGAGATACCCTTGGGCATTCAGCTAAATGCAGTCTAAATTAAAAGACTTGCCTTCTAAATAAAGGATAAACTGGCTCAAATAAATCTGACAGCAGTGAATACTAGCACAACTGAAGATCCATGTACGTAGGTGGTAAATAAGAAAATAAACTGTATTAAAAAGGGAGGGAACCAGTGTGCAAACAGCTGCAGCCCAGACAGTGATAAAGGTAAGCAAGAAACTGCATCATGCTTTGTGTCTCCTTTTCCAGCACTGCAATTTAATGCACCAAAATATAATCTCACGTGAACGTTTTGGGTAAAGCCCTGATATCCGCCACATTTTATAGGCGTCATATGGGGTGTATGAATGGTACATGTACAAGACTGGACCAAGGCATTCTGCTGCCTGAGGCAGATAAGCAAACGGTGGCCCTTTGCTAATCTCATGTGTCAAAATAAGTCAATTGGCCTCAGGTACAATTTTTGGAAGTGAGAGCTGGACCATAAAGAAGGCTGATCGCCGAAGAATGGATGCTTTTGAATTATGGAGCTGGAGGAGACCCTGGAGAGTCCCATGGACTGCAAGAAGATCAAATGTATCCATTCTTAAGGAAATCAGTCCTGAGTGCTCACTGGAAGGACAGATCCTGAAGCTGAGGCTCCAATACTTTGGCCACCTCATGAGAAGAGAAGACTCCCTGGAAAAGACCCCGATGTTGGGAAAGATGGAGGGCACAAGGAGAAGGGGACGACAGAGGACGAGATGGTTGGACAGTGTTCTCGAAGCTACGAACATGAGTTTGACCAAACTGCGGGAGGCAGTGGAAGACAGGAGTGCCTGGCGTGCTCTGGTCTATGGGGTCACGAAGAGTCGGACGTGACTAAACGACTAAACAACAACAACAACAATTTTTTAATCCAAGCTCTATACCACTCTTCATCTGAAGATCACAGGTGGTTTACAATATAAAAGCACAGAAAGACACACCATACTAACAAACAGAAACAATACCCCTCCACCCCAGTTTAAGAGGACATAGATAGTTTGGTTAGCCAGAGGCATGGGAGGAGAGGAATGTTTTTGCTTGGTGCCTAAAGATATGTACTGAAAGCATTAGGTGAGTCTTCCTGGGGAGAGCATTCCACAAACAGGGAGCCACCACAGAAAAGGCCCATTCATGTCTTGCCACCCTACAAACCTCTTTTGGAGGAGACACACAAAGAATGGCCTCAGATGATAAATGCTGAACCCAGGTCGGTTTATACGGGGAGATACGGTCCTTGAGGTATTGCAGTCCTAAGCCGTTTAAGGTTTTATCGGTCAAAACCAGCACTTTGATGGATTTGCGGATGGGAAAGCCATTAAAGGAAACAACATTTCCATAATATTGTTTGTGTCTTGAGTTCCATATAGAACTTTCATATATTTTGTAACTTTCTCTTTTAGTGCCACAGCCCATAACTTTTGTCTCCATAAGGAAAGTTTGCTAAATTTTGCCCGTGTTGTGCCACCAGCTGTGGGGCTGCCACAAGTAGAAATCTGATTAGTTCTTTAGAATGTGACTCATTTTGCTGTCCATGGAAAACAGGCAATAAAGCGAAACTGGAGTGTTTCGTAATGAGATTTATTTCGTTGAATACTTCTACCCAAAACGTCCACCACATATGCAATACTGTCCTGATCTCTGTACACCCTCAGCTACAAAGAAAGGGAAGAAGATGTATACATTGAGCTGATACGGAAATCTGGAGAAGTGAATTTAAGATTGGAAAAATGAGAAACTGAGGAAAAACAAAATCAACATTTTTGGCTGAGCCCTGTCTCAATAACTAGAGGCAGCAAGGCTTCTGAATACCAGTGCTGGTATTCTTAAAACAGATTTGTTCATTCCTAATCCCGTCCGGGACTAATTGGACTATTGGACTAATTTTCTGATTGCACAGCCCTTTATTTACATGGATGAGCATTCAGAGATTTGATTCCCCCCCATTTGAAATATGAAATGGCACAGTCCATGTTACCACCTGCTCCTGCTGCACATGTGGACCAGGCCTCCATATCAAACAGCTTTGTATGTTCATTCATATATTCATTGTTTGCCGCTGAAAGCAGTGTAGAAACCCTCCTGGCACTTCGGCAGCTTTTGTCCTTGGCTGCTTTCAATCCTTCCTTTTCATTCTTGTTGGTGTTTTTCTTTCCCTTCAGAGCAGGGAAGGAGAGGATGGTTTTATACAGCCCAGCTCCTTGGCTCCCACTTAAAGCTCTGCTCAAGTGTTTCTCGTGACCTTTGCCATGATGGTTTGACAGCAATCTTGCACGCCCCCAGGCAGTTCTGCACAGCTGCCTAGGCAGTGGCTCTATGTAAATACCCAGTCCTTCCATCGATGACCTCATTTTTTGGCATAATAGCAACGCAAAGTGCTTAACACAGGTTGAGGGAGGGTGTTTTATTCTAGAGTTCCATTTTGGCAATAGCTTTAGGTGTGTGTTTGTGTGTGTCTTGCCCCTTACTTCAGCTGAGTGTGTCGAGATGTTTTGTTTTCTTCAATATATTGACTCTGTACCTGGCATGGGAAGAAAACGAATAGATTCTGGTACCTTGGTCTAAGAACAGTCCTGTTAACAAGTGCTTTGGGCAATGCACTCTGCAAAACCGGAAGTGAGAGGTGAGAGGCCTCATTGGGGAAAACACACCTTGGTTTAAGAACGCTTTCGGTGTAAGAACAGACTTCCAGAACGAATTCAGTTCGTAAATGGAGGTACCACTGTACTGAGTCAGAGCACTGGTCCATCCAGTCCACTGTTGTCTACCCCAGGAATAGATAACCTCAGGCAGGGCTGGCCCAGCCATTGGGTAGGGTGAGGTTGCTGCTTCAGGTGACAGAAGACCCTGAGGCAGCACCCCATGGCTTGTCCTGCCACCTCCGCCAGTGGTGGAGAAGCCAGCGCCAATTTTGGATGAGATCGTGTCCATTTTGGGTGAGATCTCATCCCAAATCGACGTGATCTTGCCCCAAATTTGTGCTGGTGGCAGTGATGTTTCTCTGCAAGCAGCAGATGCAACAGATTGTGTGGTGTAGGGTGTGGTGGCAGCGCAGATGGTGGCAGTGGCAAGTATGGTGCTGGCAGCATTAGATCCAACAGAAGGGCAGGGTGGCACCTCTCTTCTTGCCCCAAGCAGCAGAACAGGACATACCACCACTGGCCGCAGGTCTGGGGGCCAACCTCAGACTTCTTCCTGGGTCACATCAGGGCACACACCCCTCACCAGCCCTACCTCATGGTCCCCTCATGAGTAGCTTTGCCTGGCTGCACTGTGTCCTTGACCTCTGGTAATGATTCTTGCTTGCCTGGACAGAGGAAAGGAAGGAGCATGCAATTGTGTGTAGAAGCTGACCTCCTGTTTGCATTGTGGCCTCATCCACTTCTGCTTTCAGCCTGCAGCCCTCAAGGTTGCCGAAATGGGAGTGCAGCCCTTGATCTGCAAAAGATTCCTCACCCCCAGTCTATTCTGACTGGGAGCAGCTCTCTAGGGTTTAAGGCCTAGAGGTGCTGGGGATTGAACCTGGACCTTCTTCATTCAAAGCTGATACTTTGTCACTGAGCTATGACCCTTCACTGGACATCCCCTGTGATGGAGATGCTTTGGGTGTGACTTACTCTTTCCTAGTTTATGGATTGGGAAGTTTCCGGGTGCAGATATGTTTTCAAGAGAGAGCGGTAACAGGATTTTTTCTCTCTCTCTCACCTTTTACAACTTCTAATTCTTGAGTCATTTACAGTGGTACCTCGGGTGAAGAACTTAATTCGTTCCGGAGGTCCGTTCTTAACCTGAAACTGTTCTTAACCTGAAGCACCACTTTAGCTAATGGGGCCTCCTGCTGCCACCGGAGCACGATTTCTGTTCTCATCCTGAAGCAAAGTTCTTAACCCGAGGTACTATTTCTGGGTTAGCGGAGTCTGTAACCTGAAGCGTATGTAACCTGAAGCGTATGTAACCCGAGGTACCACTGTATAGCCCCTTGAACAAAATCTTAAGAAAGCTGTATGAAACTCGGAAGAGAGATTTGGATAATCATTTGTTTTGAAGGGCAGATCGACGCCATATATTTAAAGCACAATCGATGCATGTTTAAAGCACATGACTTCCCCCAGAGAATCCTGGGAACTGTAGTTTCCCCTCACAGAGCTACAATTCTGAATCCGCTTAATGAACTACAGTTCCCAGGATTCCTTTGTAGGGGGATTCGTGAGCTTTAAATGCATGGTGTATATCTGCTAGAAATTCAACATTTATTCTTTTCTTCTTTGGGGTGGTGGAAGGTAGAAGGGGAGCAAATGTGCCTTCATGCACCAGATGTGCTGCTGTTCTATTTTTAGCTCCATCATAGTTTTCCTTTGTGGTTTTAAATGCTGAAGCTGATGCCTCTCCAGTTTCTCTTATTATTTAATGCTCCAATCTAGCCCTTGTATTGAGACTCATGCTTAAAATACACAGGCAATTTTTGCTTCTCCTTTTCGCATTAAGAGGTCGAAAGCATCAAGCAGATCTCAAAAAGGGCAGGAAAAGTGAACCCCAGGCTTCTAGAAACACCATAGCCTTTCTCCCAGATCTTTCCCAGGGGTAGCTTATGTAGTGCCCACCAGATGTTTTGGACTACAATTCCCATCTTCTCTGACCTTTGGCCATGTTGGCTGGGTCTGCTGGGAGTTGGAGTCCAGGAACCTTGTTGTTGTTTGTACCACTTAATGCCAAAATAGGTTTCTAAGAAGGAGTATACCATTATCGTCATCAGCAACATATAAATAACTGATATATCACTTGATGCCAAAATAAGCTTCTAAGCCAGGCATTCCCAACCTTCGGCCCTCCAGATGTTTCGGCCTACAACTCCCATGATCCCTAGCTAACAGGACCAGTGGTCAGGGATGATGGGAATTGTAGGCCAAAACATCTGGAGGGCCGAAGGTTGGGGGTGCCTGTTCTAAGCAGTTTTCAAAGTACAAAAGCCAGTTAAGGTAAAGGTAAAGGGACCCCTGACCATTAGGTCCAGTCGTGGCCGACTCTGCGGTTGCAGCGCTCATCTGGCTTTATTGGCCGAGGGAGCCGGTGTTTGTCCGCAGACAGCTTCCAGGTCATGTGGCCAGCATAACTAAGCCCCTTCTGGTGAACCAGAGCAGCGCACAGAAACGCCGTTTACCTTCCCGCCAGAGAAGTACCTATTTATCTACTTGCACTTCGAAGTGCTTTCGAACTGCTAGGTTGGCAGGAGCAGGGACCGAGCAACGGGAGCTCACCCCGTCGTGGGGATTCGAACCGCCGACCTTCTGATCGGCAAGTCCCAGGCTCTGTGGTTTAACCCACAGTGCCACCCACGTCCCTAAAAGCCAGTTACACAAATATTAAAATATAAACACCCACAATTTAAATACACCAAAAATAGCACTTTAAATCAGGCTTCCTCAAGCTTGGTCCTCCAGATGTTTTGAGACTACAGTTCCTATCATCCCTGACCACTGGTCCTGCTAGCTAGGGATCATGGGAGTTGTAGGCCAGAAACATCTGGAGGGCTGAGGTTGAGGAAGCCTGCTTTAAAACAACCCAGGAAATTCAGGTCTAGAGATGTCCAGCGTCAGGTATCCAGTGCATCGTCACATTTGTTTCTGTAAGATGAGTTGTAGTTATTGAGGCCTGAGGATGTGGACCAAGTTGCTTGTGGCTATCTGTTCCTCTCCTTCCCCTCTTGACTCTTGCCCACCCTAGCTTGTTCATCTTAAGTCTGGGGCCAGGTGATTAACACATCCCTGTATGGGCAGGGTGTGGAATCAGGAGAGCAGCTTAGACAGTTTTTAAAGAGGATTGGGCAAATTTATGGAGTATAAGGCTATCAATGCCTACTAATCCTAATGGTTATCTACTACCTTCAGAATCAGAGGCAACATTTCCCTAAAATATCAATGACTAGGCAACAGCAACAGCAGAGGGCTATTGCCCTTGTGTCCTGCTTGTAGACTTCTTAGAGGTATCTGTTTGGTCTCTGTAATGTAGGAGTTGCCAGGGTGTGCAGACCCTCCAAGTGTCCCTATTTTCCAGGGACAGTCCCAGATTTAAATAATTTTTATTAAATTTTCCATTTTAACAATCCAATCAAATCACTTTAAGTATTCCAAATTATACAAATACATGTCATATAATCCAAATATTCTGCCAAATTATAAATTTTTGTTGGGGCTTCCCATGCTTCAAGTTCAGTGGGGTTCCAATTATCTTATGTTTCTACTGCCTTGAGTTTCCAATAGTTCCTTCTTTAAATCTTCCTGTTGTTATCCTTCGGGATGGTCCCAGATTTACAGAAGCCATTTCAGTTTCTGATTTGATCCTGGAATGTTCCACTTTTCTCCCTATTTTCATTGGAGAAATGTTGGAGGGTGTGGAGTCAAGAAGATAAGTAACTATACAACCTTGAGAAGACATTTGAAAGCAGCCCTTTACTGTATAGGGATTTTTTAAAAACAAAACAAAACTTCAATATGTTTTTCTATATGTTGAAAGCTGTCTAGAGTGCCTGGGGCAACCCAGTTACATAAGTAGGGAATAATAATGATGATGATGATGGTAATAATAATAATAATAATAATAATAATAATAATAATAATGGAACAGGGCATCCCTGTTTCATCAGGTAAATGTTGGAGGCCATGGGTGTGCTTCCCAGGACCTCCTCTGGCACAAGTGGAAGGTCTCAGTAAATAAACCTTCAGAAATCCACACTGAGAGTGCTTGCATTTCGTGCTCACTTCCTGTTTGCAGTGGTTTGCCCTCTCCCACATGCCATTTTGTGTAATACGACACCTTCATGGCAGCCATTTTGGAATGGAGCCCACAGCAAAATTCCAACTGTGCCCACTGGTCTGAAAAGGTCGACGACCCATGCTTTATAGGTTTAAATAAGCCTAGACTAAAATAGACCTTTGGTCCAATCTCGAAAGGCTTATATTTGTTTGTTGTCTGGACTTCAGAGTCTCCTTCCCTCCCCACACTCCTGCTGTTTTTAGTTCTTTCTTCTTCTTCTTTTAAAAAAGAAAATCGATTTTTCATTGATTTTGTTTTATTATCTTCGAGTCACTTTGCAGGTTTGGTACAGGGCCAAGAAACAGTAGATAAATATTTTATCTCAATAAATGAGTTGTGCTTCTCACCTGAGAGGGGGTGAGTCATTACCTGGCCAGCTGGTTCACTGTCTGGGGCGGCGGGGTGAGGGTTCTCATCTAAAGTGAAATTTTCAAGGTGAACTTGACATTTCCAGTTTTGAACAAAATATCAGTGAAAAATTTCCATGGACCTAGTAGGGACATAGAAAATTGCCCTCTACAGAGTTATACCATTGGTCCATCTAGCACAGTACTGTCCACATTGACTGGCAGCAGCTCTCCAGATATATTCTTAGTCCCAGATGGGGATGCTGAGGATTGAACCTGGGACCTTCTGCATCCAAAGCCAACGCTCTGTGCAAAGAGCTGTGGCCCTTCTCCCATATGGTGAATGTAGGAAACCGCTTTATAACTGAGTCAGGCTATGAGTTCATCTAACTCAACCCAACATAGTGCCTTCTACATGTTCCTTGACTTGTTCCACATTGTTCCAGAGTGGCCAATAGTCAGGGATGATGACATCTGTTTCAACATCTGGTTATTGGTCTACCTTAACCAGCAGCATCTCTCCAGGGTTTCAGGCAGGAGACATTTCTAGCCCAACCTGGAAATGCTGGGGATTGGACCTGGGACATTTTGCTTGCAAGACCGATGCTGTAGCACTAAGCTATGGCCCTTCCCCAAACGTATTTACCAACTAAAGGAGAATTTTTATGCAAGGCTGGGGCTATGCGAGGAGGAAGACCCTCTTGGTGTGTTAATCCCTCCAGGATTTTAGACTAGGATCCTCTGTAGTGAAACTTGGACCTTCTGCATATAAAGCAGATGATCTTCCACTGAACTATGGTCCTCGCCAATGGTGAAGGTGACTTCTTTTTTGAAACAAAAAATAAAAACCCACCATTTCAGGTGTGTGTGCCACTTCAGTACACCCCTAAAGCTGGATTCTTGTTTGCACTTCATGACCTGGGCTGCTGTTGTTTAGTCGTGTCTGACTCTTCGTGACCCCATGGACCAGAGCACGCCAGGCCCCCCTGTCTTCCACTGCCTCCCGCAGTTTGGTCAAACTCATGCTGGTAGCTTCGAGAACACTGTCCAACCATCCCGTCCTCTGTCGTCCCCTTCTCCTTGTGCCCTCCATCTTTCCCAACATCAGGGTCTTTTCCAGAGAGTCTTCTCTTCTCATGAGGTGGCCAAAGTATTGGAGCCACAGCTTCAGGATCTGTCCTTCCAGTGAGCACTCAGGGCTGATTTCCTTCAGAATGGATAGGTTTTGAACTTCTTGCAGTCCATGACCTGGGATGCTTGACACCAACGTGTAAGAGCCCAGTGTCTTGCTTTCTCATTAACTCTGCATATTCCCAGTGCCTCCGCTCCTGGATTGGAATTCAGAGCTGTTAAAAAAAATAAAATACAACCCAGAAGGGTTCAGTTATCACTTCAAGGGAGATATGCTAATATTCATGATTTAATTAGTGCACCTCAGTCAAAGCTTGTACGCCTACAGCACCTTTTTACATAACCCAAACACTTGAGTCCTCATTATTCCATTATATATTTTGAACATTTCATAAATGTTCCCTCTCTGCCTAGGAGGGTCTCTTGGCTGTGTTCATTATGCCATCAGCCAAACAGAGCAATAAAGATGAAGCGCTCCCTCTTTTTCACCAGCCCCTGCAATTAGCACTTAGTTGGATTCCTTCTCTTTCCAAGAACTGGAAACTGGAAATGGTTTCCACGGAATGCTGCTCAGAAAATGGTAGAAAATTGGCAAGTCAGGAGGGGCATTTGAGCAAGCTGCACTACCCAGGACTGCATCTCCCAAACTTTGGGGAGCTGAACTTTGGGAAGCTCCGAAAATGGTGAATTCCATGCTAGGGATCATTAGGAAAGGAATTTAAAAGTCACACCACCAATTGCATGCCATGACAACAAGTTGATGACATTTAGAATGCTGTGTGAAGTTCTGGTCTCTGATGGAGACCTTTGCATCTCCATCAAGGATGCTTGCGCTCCACCCACACCGTGGTGTGTTGATATTCCCCCCCTCTTTCTTCCATTGCCGTCAAAATTGGTCAGGTAAAAAAATTGCTTGGGTAGCCAGATCGGTGCTTTTGAATTATGGTGCTGGAGGAGACTCTTGAGAATCCCATGGACTGCAAGAAGATCAAACCTCTCCATTCTGAAGGAAATCAGCCCTGAGTGCTCACTGGAAGGACAGATCGTGAAGCTGAGGCTCCAATACTTTGGCCACCTCATGAGAAGAGAAGACTCCCTGGAAAAGACCCTGATGTTGGGAAAGATGGAGGGCACAAGGAGAAGGGGACGACAGAGGACGAGATGGTTGGACAGTGTTCTTGAAGCTACCAGCATGAGTTTGACCAAACTACGGGAGGCAGTGGAAGGCAGGAGTGCCTGGCGTGCTCTGGTCCATGGGGTCACGAAGAGTCGGACACGACTAAATGACTAAACAACAACAAGCCAGATCGCACTCTCCAAACTGGTGGCCAGCCACCCCTGTTTAAGAGGCATCCACAGAGGAGTTTCTAAGAATATTAACAGCTGGGTCTGAGGTACCCTGGTTGTTCAAGCCTTCAAGGATTAAGGGCAGCACATTGAGTAATGTGACTTCATTGTTCTCGATATAACCTTTTGTGTCTGGGTGTTTTTATTTGCTTTGTAAGCTGCTTTGAGTAATTGTAAACAGAACAGAACTGGTGGGTGGACATAAATGATGATTTGCCAATTAAAAACAAACAAACTAGGTACTTTTTTTTTACTTTAAATTGTGGCCCTCCAGATGTTGAACTAGAACTGCCCTTGCCGCTGATGACAATTGACAATGCCAGCTGTGGCTGATGGGAGTTGCAGCCCAGGAACATCTGGAGAGCCACCAGTGAAATCAAGATTGACATAGTCCATACCTGGAATGGTAATGGGAACCTGCAGGCACCTATCTCGCACTACAGCTCTGCTTCGTTTCTGGCTCCTTCAGCTTCCAAAAAGTGTTAATTCATATGCCCACTACGAGAGCCTAATGGCAGCATGCATTTTGGCTCAATTCCCTTCATTTCTTCAGCCAGCAGATAAAACTGTATTATGGTGCCTAAGTAAATGCTAACTCGATTAATTATGTGATGGAGCTAAATTACTGCAGCATTTAGGGTTGCGATATTTTTAATTATACCAAACCCATAACATACAGAGTTAGGGTTTTGCTGGCCGCTGCGGCTCTGTTTCTTCTTTGCACCGTATCCACCCTTGTCTATGAACTGAAGAAGGATTGGATCCTGTTAGGAACACACCTGTTGCAAGTCATCAAGCCCAAGCAGCTCTGTTGTTTCAATAGGCTGCACTGTGCACCTAGCGAAGAGGGGGGCACCATAACAATAACCAACAGTGGAAGGTGAGAACCGCGGAGGTGCCAAATTTTGGCAGCCCACAGGACACTGCTGAAATGTTAAATCCCAAAGTGCGGAACTGATGCAGATCCACCCGGTGACTAAATGAAAACTCAATTTCGGGTTTCCAGATCTCATAGCAGATGCTTGGTCCTCATTCTCACTGGGGTGGCAAATGTGTATAGGGGAGGACCTCAGTAATCTTTTGGAATGTGCTGCCCTGTGCAAGGCCATAATATGGCACCCTCAAATGGATCTTCTCAATTATGAATCTTCTCAATTTTCTTTCCCCCTGTGGCACCTTGTGTGGAAGAACTGCCCACACCACTCTAAATCCGGCACTGCATGTGTTTGGCTATAGGAACTGAACCAGACCATTGGTCTATCTAGGTCTGTATTATCTACACTGACTGGCAACAGAGGTGGGAGATAGTCCCAGCAGACCCTCTACCACTTCAGACTACATGGAGAAGGTGTTGGTGCTGTGGGTCCCTTATTTGTATAAATGAATGTACCTCTCATGCAATAAAATTTCCTCCATGGAAAACTAAGCACCATGGAAGGAAAACCTGATGAACTGACCCTGTCTTAGATCACTACCTACCTATTCATTTATTTTTATATATGGTTTGTCACACGGAATGCAACAATAAAAAATAGAACAGTGCAAAACAAATGCAAAATGCTATACAATTAAAATCTGACAACCACCGGCTTATCACTCCATTCACATTTACTTGTTGTCTGTTTCCCATTTTTACCCAATTTGCACTACTTGGGTACATTTCAGTTGGAGGTGATAAAGTGTGTCATTTTACCTTTTTTTGGGGGGGGGGTATTGAGTATTTTAGAATGTTACCTTTGTTCTATAAAATGCATCAAAGTGAGTAATCATAAGAGGGAGAAAACAACAATAACAACAACAAAATGAAAAACCTCTCTCTGCAGATATCATATGCCTTTAACACAATTCTGTGCAAAACATGTCTTTTGCTTTTTCCTGAAACTGACTTCCATACAATGCTAGTTAGAATCTGGTGTTAAGAAGACAGGATTTTCTGGGCACTTGGCCACTGCAAATTGTCATTGGGCTAGTTCACACATTGATGCCATTGTACGATGCTCTGAGTGTCCTTATTATCCGATGTTAACTTCCAGCATATCAATTCCTAATGAAACTAAGATTGGCCAATGGTCTGGCTCTGTATAAGGAAGCTTGATATTGTTCTTTGCCAGCTCACCTTTCTTTCTTTCCCCCCTTTCTTTTAAAAAAGCGGTGCAATTTCCCCCCTGGCTTTGATCTTATGCTGCTTTTATTTCTCCCACCTCATTTACTTCCCATTCTTTTGATTTTTCTCTCATTCCTGTTTCTCTCGGCGCCTCCCTGCAAGGCTGTGTAGGCAGGTGAATTCCAGCTTTTCGCAAATGTCACCCACACAGCTACTCCCCCCCTCACAACCACACACACACTTCATGTCTCTGGAGCGGTGTGATGCACAGTGGGTGAAGCAGAGAGTGCGAGTTCTCTTGCATCTGACACTCAGAACTGCCAGCTCTAATTGGTATAAACCTGACAATGCAAGGAGGCCTGAGTTTACATTCATGTGGGGTAGGGATGGCTTTGCTTAGTTATTCTTCTGAGATCATTGCAGCTGCTTCTGTAATTGCGTCTCCTGCACTCAGCCAAGGAACCCTGCATTTAATCTCGCCACTTTCGTTGTAGCCTTGCGCATTGGCACTAAGAATATATCGCCGCTAAAAAATGTAAATGAATGGTTGGGATCTGCAGACCAGATTCTGTCCCCAAACCAATTTGTGCACCTACCTCCCGCCCCCAGTGGGCCAGTCAAATGTAACTGAGATATGGGGAGAGTTTTGCTTTCAGTTCTTCTAGCAAGGGGAAGAAGCACCATGTATATCCTATAATCTTTCTGTATGGTATCCTGTGACACTGATTGGTTATGCACAACCTCCCTGCTCAGAGGCAGTGATGCTTCTGAATGTCAGTTTGCAGGAAGTCACGGGACTGGTGAGTGCTTTTGTGCTTGTGGGTTTCTCAAAGGCATCTGGTTGGCTGCTGTGAAGAGAAGAATAGGAAGAGTTTGGATTTGATATCCCGCTTTATCACTACCTGAAGGAGTCTCAAAGTGGCTAACATTCTCCTTTCCCTTCCTCCTCCACAACAAACACTCTGTGAGGTGAGTGGGGCTGAGAGACTTCAGAGAAGTGTGACTAGCCCAAGGTCTAGACCAAGTGTGACTAGCCCAAGGTTGACATGAGCCAACAGTGTGATGCGGCAGCTAAAAAAGCCAATGCAATTCTGGGCTGCATCAATAGGACTATAGCATCTAGATCAAGGGAAGTAATAGTGCCACTGTATTCTGCTCTGGTCAGACCTCACCTGGAGTACTGTGTCCAGTTCTGGGCACCACAGTTCAAGAAGGACACTGACAAACTGGAACGTGTCCAGAGGAGGGCAACCAAAATGGTCAAAGGCCTGGAAACGATGCCTTATGAGGAACGGCTAAGGGAGCTGGGCATGTTTAGCCTGGAGAAGAGGAGGTTAAGGGGTGATATGATAGCCATGTTCAAATATATAAAAGGATGTCACATAGAGGAGGGAGAAAGGTTGTTTTCTGCTGCTCCAGAGAAGCGGACACGGAGCAATGGATCCAAACTACAAGAAAGAAGATTCCACCTAAACATTAGGAAGAACTTCCTGACAGTAAGAGCTGTTTGACAGTGGAATTTGCTGTCAAGGAGTGTGGTGGAGTCTCCTTCTTTGGAGGTCTTTAAGCAGAGGCTTGACAACCATATGTCAGGAGTGCTCTGATGGTGTTTCCTGCTTGGCAGGGGGTTGGACTCGATGGCCCTATGGTCTCTTCCAACTCTATGATTGTATGATTCTATGAAGGTCACCCAGCAGCTGCATGTGGAGGAGCAGGGAATAGAACCCGGTTCACCAGATTACGAGTCTACTGCTCTTAACCATTTTTCATTCCAACACTACACCACACTGGCTCTCCTGTGAGAACAGGATGCTGGGCTCAACGGTCCACTGGCCTGATACAGCACGGTTTTCTTGTGTTCTTATGTTTGGTGGAGCTACCATAATCATATGGGATGCTCAGTTGCTGAGGGAGCTGGAATGCTTGCAGTCCAGCTTCTTTCAGTGAAAGAAAGGTTGTCAGTTTGGCAAGGATGGAGGCCTAAGGTGAGGAATGAAGACAACTTTCACTCAGATGGGAAGAGTACCATAATGCTCAGGTTCTGCTTGCAGGCATCTGGTTGGCAACTGTGAGAATGGGCGCTGGACTAGATGGGTCATTGGCAGGGCTTTTCTTTTGTTTTTATGACTGGGAAATGGGAAAGCTAAGAGACGGAGTGACCAAAGTGCCCATTTCTTAAGGCAGTGTGTTTCATATTTTCTATTTTTAGGGAAATACTTCATCTGCCAGGCCACCTTAGCATGCTGGAGGGTGCAGTGGAGGGTCAGTTGTGGTGTAGTGGTTAGAATCTTGGACTAGGACCTGGAGACCCAAGTTCAAATCCCTACTTCGCCATCAAACTCACTGGTGGACTTGGGGCCCAATCACTCTTTTCCAGACTATCCTAGATGAAAGACTTGTAGAGAAGATCGAACTGGATGTGGATAAAATGGTGGACTACCCTAAACTCCTTGGAGGAAGAAAATGATGAGGATGTAAAAACAAAAGAGATGGGCGGGGAGCATGGAACACCCTTCAGTATGTTTTAGGACAGGGGTCAGTAAACTTTTTCAGCAGGGGGCCGGTCCACTGTCCCTCAGACCTTGGGGTGGGCAGACTATATTTTGAAAATAATAATAATGAATGAATTCCCACAAATAACCCAGAGATGCATTTTCAATAAAAAGACACAGTATTCTTTGCAAGAGCACCAGGCAGGACTCACAAATAACCCAGAGAAGCATTTTTAATAAAAGGACACATTCTACTCAGGTAAGCCACCCCCCCAACTCTCCCCTCCCTTCTCCACAGCACCGGACGAGCCCCGGTGGCTGTTTACCTGTGTCTTGCAAGCGGCAGAGGCTGGCAGCAGCAGGGGGGGCGATGAGCGGCATGCAAAAGGGCTCTGGAGAGGAGCTGGGAGCAACAAAGCTTGAATTGAGCCTGCTTACAATGGCAGCCATAAAGAAGGCTGATCGCCGAAGAATTGATGCTTTTGAATTATGGTGCTGGAAGAGACTCTTGAGAGTCCCATGGACTGCAAGAAGATCAAACCTATCCATTCTGAAGGAAATCAGCCCTGAGTGCTCACTGGAAGGACAGATCCTGAAGCTGAGGCTCCAATACTTTGGCCACCTCATGAGAAGAGAAGACTCCCTGGAAAAGACCCTGATGCTGGGAAAGATGGAGGGCACAAGGAGAAGGGGACGACAGAGGATGAGAAGGTTGGACAGTGTTCTCGAAGCTACCAGCATGAGTTTGACCAAACTGCAGGAGGCAGTGGAAGACAGGAGTGCCTGGTGTGCTCTGGTTCACGGGGTCACGAAGAGTCGGACACAACTAAACGACTAAACAACAACAACACAATGGCGGCCGCTCGAGCGATCCTGCTGCTGCTGGCACCAACAAAGCCCAGCCCCCTTCCTCTCAGCTCTAGGCAGAGCAGGGAGAAGCAGGGAGGGTTGAGGTGCCGCCGAACACGATCCATGCGGCGATTCCCGGACTGTGCGTGGGCCAGATCCAGAAGCCACCTGGGCCAGATCCGGCCCCCAGGCCTTATTTTGCCTACCCATGTTTTAGGATTATCTTCGTGCAAAGCATGCACCCTGCTTCTGAGCTCTACATACCATTTTTCCTCACCAACCTCCCAGAAAGATGGTTAGCCTTTAACTTTGCCACGAGAATGACCCAGAGCATGAATGCACAGAAGTATCAACCAAACATGCACATTTCCCAATTTAACAGCTAGAGCAGCTCTCTGCATTTGCCACTACTTAGTGCTGAAACAAAATGTTCTTGGAAATGGCTCCGTGTTTAACAGTAGCCGGCCCCATCTGTTCTCCTTCTGAATTGTTCCATGGATTAAGTGTCTCTGGAAAAAAGAAGAAGTTACATTTCTTTTTCAGCAGTTCTTGCACTGGTGCATTTCCTATTAACTGCAGGCTGTTGTGTTTGAGAGCAAATTGGCTCATCATTTCCTAAAAGATAACTGTTTGTCCTTGATCAGGGCTTAAGGATGGAATTTCCTTGCATTCCCTCTATATCCAAAACTTAGTAGTGAACCTTTAAAATCTTAGCTATTTGGAAAAACAAATAGCCTTTTCCCACCACCACCTTACTGCAGGGGTGAGGAAACCCAGGCACAGGGGCCCAAATGTGGCCCTCTATGTCCTTTACCTGGCCATTGGGACTGTCCCCAGGCCACACCTCCTCATTGGCTCTGTTTTGCACCCTCTTGAGTGCTTTTGCCTGGCTGGACTGTGTCCTTGGATAATGGCTCCTGTTTCTCTGGACGGTAGACAGAGTTTGGTCGTGTGTACAAAAGTAACATTTGCACCTGTCATTCCACAATATCTGGTGTGGGGCAGGTGGCTGTGGTTTGGGGGAAACTGCCTTGTTGGCCGACTTGAGACCTGTGCCATGCCTAATTAGACCCATGGGCTGGAGGTTTCTGCACAAGACTAACAGAGCCATCTTTGCCGCTCCTGTCCTTTTCCTGCTTCTTCTTATTATTATTATTAAGGCCAGGCAATTCCCTTCCTGAACATACAGAAGTGCTGCCTTCATCTCTCTCGAAGACCCTTTGCACTCACTGGGTTGCTGTTGAAGTGTTGACTCCAATCCTTTTCATCTGTTGGCTGACAAAAGGCTGATGCATCAATTAATACTGCTTGTAGCAGCTGCCTTTTCTCTCCTCCCCTGCCCCAGTGCCAGTGATAGCTGCCAGCTCCTGGTGAATGGGTCACCTGGCTCGATTGCCACCAGCTGAAGCTGAGTTGTTTCATGCCATTGTTCAGCCAGCATTGAGGGGATCCGTGGATGAATGCCAGCTTTCAGTTAATGCCCATGGAAGACAAATTGGATAAACAAGTTTGACCTGGGTGCCAGGTGGGGAAGCAGTTCCTGCAAACACGACAATGATGTGCACCAGCTGGACGGTCACTTAGGTCAGAGAATGGCTGCTTTTAGCTCTCCGTGGCTGAAATATTGGCAAGTAGCTGGAGAAATGAGGTGGCACATAGGAAAGGAATTTGGAAGCACAGATTTGGGCCAGACTTGAGGCTGCAGCAGACCTTGGAAGCAATGTGGCATGTAGTGACACAGCTTGGGTGCGTTTGTGTGTGTCACTAGGGAATGGAAGGATCTGTCAACATCATTTTCCCAGCCTTAAATTTAGTTCTCCAAATTTCTGCAGTAATTTGTGGTCTATTTAGTTTTTAAAGAAATCTGTATTCTAACCAGCCAAAGAATCCATCACATGTTGCCCTGTTCAGGGTGTGATAGGTTCTCCCCCCCAAATCTGGTTTCTTCCAAACTGAGAGTGAACTTTCAGGCCCCTGAAATATGGAAGGGGCATCAGAGTAGGGTCTGTAAAGTTGTGAAATGTTTTCACAGAATTGCAGAGTTGGAAGATGACTCCGAGGGCCATCTGGTTTGCCAGAAGCGGCTTAGTCATGCTGGCCACATGACCCAGAAGCTGTACGCCGGCTCCCTCGGCCAATGAAGTGAGATGAGTGCTGCAACCCCAGAGTCGATCACGAGTGGACCTAATGGTCAGGGGTCCCTTTACCTTTACCTTAATGCAATAGATTATGAATGCTGTAACCTAATTTAGCTTTAAGGGCACTTAGCAGATGTAGCTCCCCATCTGCACTATACATTTAAAGCAGTATCGTTCCACGTTAATCAGTCATGGCTTTCTGCAAAGAATACTGTGAACTGTAGTTAGGGGTGCAAAGAGTCATTAGGAGACCCTATGCTCCTCAGAGAGCTACAGTTTCCAGAGTGGTTTAACAACCATTCCCTCACCTCGGTGAACTCTGGGGGTCTCCAAATAATTTTCAGCACCCTTAACAAACTATAGTTCTCCAAGATCCTTTGGAACAGGGGTCGGCAAGGTTTACCTTGCCTGGGCCGGTTCACTCCAGCAGAGATCCCTCCATGGGCTGGATCGTGCCCACACGCCCGCGATTCCCAACATCTGCGTCTGCACAGGCGTGATTTCCAGCGCTGCGAAAGCGAGTCCCTGTGCTGCACTGTGCTGGTTTAGCGCAGTGCGTGGGGACTCATTGAGCGGGTGGCTTGGTTCGGGGGCTGTTCATAGGCTGGTTAAAGGACCCCCATGGGCCACTTGTGGCCCATGGACCTTAGGTTGCGGACCCCTGCTTTGGAGGAAGCCATGACTGCTTGAAGTGGTGTGATACTGCTTTAAATGTGTAGCCCAGATGTGGTCATTGTTGCAGACACCAAGCATTTAAGGTCACCTGTAACCACCTGCAGTTCTCATATCACTATTGCAGCAGTTATACTGCAATGTGGAACACTGACATATATCACGAATAAAAGCCTTTCGTAACCGCAGCAGAGCCACGGACAATAAATTCAGTCTCATTATGCAACCATTATTAACAAATAATTAGATACATCCCACCTGGGTCTTTCAAAGGGGCAAATTTGGAAGGATGCCTTGGGTTAAGCTTTTCATATCATTCGGTTTGCACTTCTTCACAAAGTGTGAATTCCACAGGTCTGCCTTTCAGTGTGAAGCAAACCAAATTTCTCCCTCATCTCTTAGTGAGAGGGTGCTTAAGTTTGCCATGGAGTCTGGCAGGTTCTCCCTTTAATTTCTTGTTTTCTATTTAAAACATTTTTTTTTAATGCAATTGGCTTTGCCAGTGACATCTCTCAGTCTGTCTCTTTAAAAAAAACCTTCCTTTACATCATAAAATTTGGCGCAGAGCTTCACATTTTCCTGCCCAAATGTCCCTAGAATACTGTCACTGACCTTGTATACAGCACAGGCCCTTACATAATTTTGGTTTATTAATTACAGACCCCCCCAAGTGTCCCTATTTTCCAGGGACAGTCCCAGATTTACGGAAGCTGTCCCGGTTTCTGATTTGATCCCAGAATGTCCCACTTTTCCTTACGACTTTCTTAGGACTTAGAAGGTACAGAGTTGTGCGACCCCTGAGCCAGGCAAGGAGATAAGTAACTATAGAAGACATCTGAAGGTAGCCCTGTATAGGGAAGTGTTTAATGTTTTATTATGTTTTTATATGTATATGTTGGAAAGCACCTAGAGTGGCTGGAGCAATCCAGTCAGATGGGTGGGGTATAAATATTAGTAGTAGTAGTAGTAGTATTACTACTACTACAAGTAGTAGTACTATGGGACAGGACGTCCCCATTTTCATTGGAGAAATTTTGGTGGCTATGTAATTATATGTTGGGGTCGGTATAATTGAAAAAGAGGTGGCGTAACTGAAAGCTAAGGCTTACAGCACACTGGACCACAATACACAACCTGGCAAAAGTGACGGTTGGATGAAAGTGCTTCCAAGTATCGCTTATCACAGACTGAAATATTTCAGACCATGCTCTGTCACACAAATCTGCAAAAAACCACCATTAAGCTTAAATTGCTTGCATCGCTCCATGTACTGTAATAGGCCTGGAACACACGCACTCAAGTACTGGGAGGAGGGGCTGCTAAGCAGCCAGAGAGTGTCCTTTAGACAGATGCTTTGACAGATGCTTCTGACATGTGCTGTATAGAGCATTGGCCTTCTGCCAAGGCCTGAATAGGGACAATCTGGAGCTGTGTATCGACTTGCGTCTCCACTTCAACTTCTTGAGAAGGCCACTAAATGTTGTTTCCCTTAGTTCCTTCTCTTGAGTGTGTCAACATTCTGGTCCTTATGAATCAGGCTTCTTGCTTTGCCTTTGAGGGGCTTGGATCAGGACCAGGGTGCCTACAACTTCCAGCAATGCTGGTGTGATACAATTGGCCAGGCCAGTGCCTGCTTGCTTGCAGGTTTTCCCAAAGTGCTGTGAGCCACAATAACTTGTTCGGGATGGGGCAAGCTTAAAAGTTTGAGTATTTGGCACAAGTATAAAAGGTAAAGGCACCCCTGCCCGTACGGGCCAGTCGTGTCCGACTCTAGGGTTGCGTGCTCATCTCGCTCTAGAGGCCGTGAGCCGGCGCCGTCCGAGGACACTTCCGGGTCACGTGGCCAGCGTGACAAAGCTGCAACTGGTGAGCCAGCACCAGCACCACACACGGAAACGCCGTTTACCTTCCCGCCGGAGCGGTACCTATTTATCTACTTGCACTTAGGGGTGTTTTCGAACTGCTAGGTGGGCAGGAGCTGGGACCGAACGACGGGAGCTCACTCCGCCGTGGGGATTCGAACCGCCGACCTTGCGATCAGCAAGTCCTAGGCACTGAGGTTATACCCACAGTGCCACCTGCGTCCCCTTGGCACAAGTATACTGTATATTATTATAACGTTATACTGGGCATGCAGACCCTCCAAGTGTCCCTATTTTCCAGGGACAGTCCCGGATCTACAGAAGCCATCCCGGTTTCTGATTGATCCTGGAGTGTCCTGCTTTCTCTTAGGACATTCCTATTTTCACTGGAGAAATGTTGGAGGGTATGGAGTTCTGTGACCCATGGGTTAAGGAACTATGCAACCTTTGGAAGACACCTGAAGGCAGCCCTGTAAAGGGAAGGTTGTTTTTAAAGATTCATGTTTTATTATGCTTTTAAATATGTTGAAAGCTGCCCAGAGTGACTGGGGCAACCCAGTCAGATGGGCAGGGTATAAAAAATAACATTATTATAATACGGAATAGGACATCCCAATTTTCATCAGAGATTTGTAGTTTGAAAGCACTTCAAAGTGCAAGTCGATAAATAGGTACCGCTCCAGTGGGAAGGTAAATGGTGCTTCCGTGCGCTGCTCTGGTTCGCCAGAAGCGGCTTAGTCATGACCCGGAAGCTGTACGCCGGCTCCCTCGGCCAATAAAGCGAGATGAGCGCCGCAACCCCAGAGTCGGCCACAACTGGACCTAATGGTCAGGGGTCCCTTTACCTTATGGGCATGGGGAACTTGTGGCCCACCAGATCCTGCAGGATCAGGCCAAAGCCCACCTTTTCCAGCATCATGTTCACACAGTGGCCAAAAGCCTGCAAACGCTCTGCATCTTTGATCCCCAGCAATTTGTAATCAGAACCATACTGTTTCTCACAGTGCAGGTAGAATATGGCTGAGCTCTAGCTCCCATCATTCCTGCCCATTGGCCTTCCTGGCTTGGGCTGGTGGGAGTTGGGAGTCCAACAGAATTTCTCAAAGGCCTAAAGCCCCTGTCCTCACTTTATATTTTCCATTCTTGTGTACCTCTTTCTCTGCTCGTTGGATGAGACTGGTTAGAAACTGAAATAGAATGGAATAGTGCCATCTTGAACCATTTTGGATGCCATCTGCCATGGTTTGAAGTGCCACCAAGGAAGCACGTTGCAGATACCTTCTGGCGCTATCAACCTGGACTGCTTTTGGTACAATTGGTCTCATCCTTCCAGATTTGTCAGCAAAGATCCAACGTTAAGAGGCAATCTGGCGCAATGTGCTGTTTTAGTACACCAAGTACCACCAAGTCTGCATGTACTGTATGTTTGTCAGCCTTCATCCTAATATAAAAGGACCTACAAAGCCAAATCTCCCAGTCCTCCCCCATGAAACTGTTGAACACTGCAAGGTGCTGTGCTTTTGTTTCATAACAACTTAGTATACATTGGCAGCTTTCAGGCCATTAGTGAGCCCCTGTTGCTATTCGCACAATGGCTTGACTTGCCATATGGAATCATGCCACCGGATTGCAGTGGTGGTGTTGACTCATTATTTAAAGAATGCAAGCTCACAGAAAGGACTTTTCTTATTTTGTGTGGGTTCTTCTAGGGCTAAGACATAGGGAGGATTGGCAATGAAATCTCCCTCCATTTCTGTCCCTAGCTAAAAGCAGGCACGCCCCCCACACTTTCAGAACTGCGACCTTCCCAGACCCTGGCGAGCAGCCCTCCACCTCTCCGGGGAAGGGGTTTTTCCTGGGGTTCCTAACTCTGTGCAATTTTGCCTTTCCACACAGATCCCCAGAACCAAACCTTTGCGTAAGTGGGGCCCGCCACTGTACTCTTTCCCCTTGCCTTGTTACTAGGTATGGTTCCACAGCCGGTAACTTCCTCTTGTCCTTTTTTCTCCTTGTTTGAAAGCAAAGAACGCAGGCTGTGCATGTGTGGCAATTTCAAGTAGTATCTGTAGTCACTCTTGTGAAGGTGGCCCCGAGTTCACCTCCTGTAGCCGTTTACAAGCACGCACGGGTATCTCTCAAGCCTTTTGCAAAATGGAAATCAACAAAAGAGCTTGATCAATGGGTTGGTATTGAATTCGTTCTGCTATCAGTTGCCATTTGAGGCGCGCAGCTCGACATGCTATTTAAAGTTAGATCCTTTGATCAAGTTTCAGATAAGTGTTGTCGGATTAACAGTATCTGGAAACAACATTGATTTCCACCTCCCCAAGTCAGTTGCTTTCCCAAAGGAAAGGAGTTATTACTAAGGTCTTTAATGTAATACATTAATGAGTTCATATTCAAATGGTTTCCTTAGTAATAAATAAAAACACCTTTTTTTTCTTTGAGAATTTATAAAGCCAGTATGCATAAGAGAAAATCCCAGAGGTGAGAGCGCAAAGGAAGGAGTGTTCAAAGAATCTAATAATTTTTTTGCAGAGCCTACTGAGTTGAATCTTTGTTGGGCTTGTGGGTTTTAGAATGTTCTTTATCACTGATGTGCTTGTATGAAACTGTCATAAGGGATGTCTGCAAACCTCTGCATTTTTAGCATGAGGCATTAACCACCTACACCCCACACCCTGTTGTGGTTCATCCAAGCAGGCAAAATGACAGGACCTGTATACTGTAATTTGAGGGTGTTCCAAAATCTGCCTCCACAATTTGCTGCCCCCTGTTTGTAGGCAGTGAATTGGGGATGGATTTTACCATTTGCCACCTGAAGGAGATTCTCCCAAAACATTGCCAATATTTTATTTTATTTATTAGATCTGTATGCTGCTTCATAAGCATAGATCTACAGGATTCCAGGACATTGCCACAAATTGTCACCTGTACAGCATCCTCAAATTTCAGCCAGTCACCAAATAATATTTTCCTTCTGGAAACAAGGAAATAAACACCACTTGTGGCATAAAGTGTCTCTGAAATACATTTAATTTAATGTAACAGAGCTATGTTTACTACTGCAGCCAATGTTAGTGGATTGACTTAGTAAACACTCCATCTTATTTCATAGAGAAATGGTCCAGGAAATGTCAAGAGACGTGTGTGTGTGTGTGTGTGTGTGTGTGTGTGTGTGTGTAGGCTGGCATAAACCATGATTCTCTAACCAAGGACAGTTTCCTTGCAGGTTTTTATTGGGGTTAGAAAAGCACGCCACAAAGGGGTTAACGTTAGTTAAATTTAATTTTCAGTTCTAATAAAAAAAATATTAGACAGATGTAATAAAATATTTTCTAGACAGTTGGCAATATTTTCAAAAATGTTTTTTTTTTACTGTAAAAAGGTAGTTTTGTTGTTTGTAATTGAAAATAAAAGCCATGCTTCTTCAAGGAACAGAAATGGTGCTGTTTATTCAATGCACAGGGGCAAAAGTTCATGGCATAGAAAATTCTACCTCCTCTGAATTAGTGTTCCCTGGCTTTGTTTGCTTGCGTACTGTCAAGCACACTACATCAGATGCCACAGACACAATTTTTGTCTTAGGTAAGAATTATGCTCCACCATTCACTGGAAAATTCATTGTGGTAGAAAATACACCCCCAAAACAGTTGGGGTTATTTTATTTTTCTTCCGGAGATTATATGTGGTTTAAATATTATATCATGTAGAGGTATATGTACTTGCAAAAATTAATATGCAATTACATGTACTTTACTTGCATTGTTTAAATTTATGGAGTGTGTGCGCATGTGGGGGAAGCTACTGAAAACAGTTGATAACACTAATAAATTTTTGCAGCCCAAAGAACGGTGCACGATGTGCTGATTCATGTACTCACTAGGGCTAATCACCTGAAAAACATTAATAACAACTTTGAAGCTGCCAAGGTTACTTAGCCATTGTTTGCTGTGAGTAAGGAATCTGTGAAATGGAAAATTTGAAGAACCTAAGATGTGGCTGCTGTGTCAGTAGCATCCTGTTTGCATAGCGGCTGAACAGATGTTCATGGGGAGCCTGTAAGGTGGACAGGAGCGCATTAGGTCTCTGCCCACCTGTGGCTCCCAGCAGCTGGTATTCAGAAGCACGATGCCTCTGACAGTGGAAGGAGAACATAGTCATCACGGCTGGTCACCTGTGATAGCTTTCACCTCCGTGAAGTTGTCTAATCCTCTTTTGAAGCCATCCAAGTTCATTGCCCTCACTGTCTCCTGTGGGAGGGGAGTTCCATAGTTGAACTACAAACTGTGTGTACTCTTTTTGAAGCTGCCCTGGATGTCCCAACATTCAGCTTCATGTCCACGAGTTCTAGTGCTCTGGCAGAGGGGTGGAGAGGTTTCTCAATCAACTTTCTCCATCCAACGCATCCAAAAATAATTAAACTTTTGCGGAAAAATTAAGCTCCTGGAGGAATTCAATTTTGGACTTTCTCCCCTCCCCTCCCCTCCCCGGCCACATATGGGTCTATTATAGGTCACGTCTCAATAAGAGTATTATTGTTTTGTTTGGTAGTACAGTGGTACCTCGGGTTACATACGCTTCAGGTTACATATGCTTCAGGTTACAGACTCTGCTAACCCAGAAATAGTGCTTCAGGTTCAGAACTTTGCTTCAGGATGCAGCAGGAGGCCCCATTAGCTAAAGTGGTACCTCAGGTTAAGAACAGTTTCAGGTTAAGAACGGACCTCCAGAACGAATTAAGTACTTAACCTGAGGTACCACTTTATACAGAACCTATTCTAAATGAGAAGCATTGCACACAGGTGCATGCAACCCAGTCCAAACCTCATGAAATGAAAAATGGCCGTAGGAGCCTAGAGAAGAGGAGATGCAGGGGAGAGAGATGGAGGTGTCCTCCCCGCCCCCCAAAAAGGCAGAAGATGGAGCTGCCTTGTACTCCATTGCTCTGAAAGGCAGGACTACAGCTAATTTGACTGGAGATATTTAAACAGAGCTTGGATGGACACATGCTGCGAATGTTGTAGTTGTAATCTTACATTGAGTTGTATCTGATGACATTCAAGTTCTCCGCCCCCCCAGCCCAGCTCTATAACTGCATGAATTTGCCATTTTGAGCAGCTGATTAATAGGGCGTGTATGCTTTTCTTCTCAAAATCCCCAGGTGCTTCTACAACCTCTTTGTGAGTCACCAAAACGGCTGAATGCATGAGGTTCCGTGCACCCACCACCTCCACTCAAATCCACAGGATTGCAAGGATGTCGTTCGCTTATAAATCAGGATGCATATCCATGTGGGATATGTTAGCTACTGTGAACTCTGCTGTCACCTTTGTGGATTGAAAGTCTGTCCATTCAGGAGGGAAAGGAAACACCAAACAATTTTTATTGCATAAAGGCTGTGTGTTATGTTCACCAGTGCTGGAAATTTGTGCATAATGATAAGTAGCCTGGAGCTATTTTTCATCTGTCATGGCAGGCATTGTTTAGGAAAGACTTTAAGGAAAACACCAATAGAGTTTGTTGCAAAATATTATGCTAAGGAATCCTTTTCATGCCCAGCACCTTCACAGTAAATCTTTGTAGGAGTTGCAATTAATGGAAATCACTTTCATTTTAGAGTTCAGACAGGCTTTTTATTCAGCGTTTTCTTCAAATGCAGATATTCAAATAGTGCTGTGCCAAAACTTTCTCCTGCGTTCGTTTGTTCAACCTTTCTCATCAATTCATGAAGAAAAGAACATGCATTCAAAAATGATCAAAGGGGTAAAACCTCACAGATGGGGTGCAGGTTTTTGTTCTGCTTACCTCGGTTGGTTGGCATCTGTCTGTCTCAGGAGACAATGGAAAAGTACGCCTTTGGGGATGAAGTCAAACTGTTGGAGAGTTACAGCGCCTGCTGTGGCTGTATAGACAGATGCTGGAGAGACATGTTTGGTAGCAGCTGGGGCAGATGAAGTGTCAGGTTGTGATGCTGCAGGTGCCCCATGGCGTGTGGAGAAGGGACCCATCCTGAGTGGAATGTTAGAAACAGTCAGAAATTGTCAGAAATTCCTAAGCGCTAACACCAAATGCAGGTGCCACCTTCAAGGCCAATGCTAGAGAGAACTGGTTCATTAAAATCTGTGCTATGAAGCAGGTGTTTGCTCCTACAAGATAGTGAGTGCTCACATCAATTAAGCATCATGATTGGTTATATGACTGGTCAATTAAGCATAATGATTGGTGACATCAAGTCATGGGCTTGGGGCCAGCTTTTGCTTAAATCTGGTTTAGGTCATTGCATGGGGTTATAATATTCACAATGTAATTACTTTCGTCTGTTTATGCTGCTAAACTTAACCCTGATGTATACTCAACTTTATCTATGCTGCGTAAGTGCTTGTTCAGTCATAAGAAAGCTTCAGAGACAGTGCAGGATAGTGCACACTCCGGAAATGATCTCTTTCAGCTTCTGCCTTCTGGATGAAGGTACAGGGTTATAAAGACTGGGACTAGCTGCCTGAGAAACAGTTTCTATCCAAATGTGATTTTGGTTTTAAACACAGTGTAAGGTAGTCTCTGTGGGAGTATATTGTATTTAATTATGGGGTATCAGAGTTTTTAGGGGGTTAACCAGGCTGGGATAGCTGGGATAGCAGGCTTGTTGGTTTTTGAATGTCTGATGTAGATTTTTTCAATTTCGTTGTTCTGTATGGGACAATGACAATAAAGATTATTGTATCGTATCGTATCGTATCGTATCATGGCTTTGTTACATTTATGCTTCCAAGTTACTTTACCTTGTGCTGTTACCAGAAACCTTTTTAAACAAAGAACAAAACACACATCCCTTTTAACTTTCTATTAACAAAGCTTTATTATACGTCTCAAAAGAAGTTTGCCATTTGAGTTCCTGGACCTTCCCAGTTTGGTTGTGTTCCAGAGACGGGTCAATCTTCACATGGTGTTTCTCCTTACTGCGCTCCTCCCAGCTGTAATGGCTGAGCAGTGTTGGGAGTGTCAACTGGAGACTCCTTATGTGGCAAAGTGAGATGATTGTAATTGTTATGTACTGAAGTTTTCACCCTGGGCCAGCAGGGGGATACTGTAGAGAGTTTTCACTCAGGTCCACATATGCAAATAAGGAATTTAAAGTGGCATTCAGTGATTGGATAGTTACTGAAAATTGTTACTGTTGCGTTGTAGTGGAGCTCTATATAAGCAGGCTGGCTGAACCCTTCAGTTCAGTTCTGTTCTGGCCTGTGAATAAACAAGAGCTGTTTGAAGAATCGCTGTGCTGTCTGATATGTTCACCCACAACTTAACAGTAATGATGATATGAATGGGTTGCATCTTGATGACCTTTAGTAGGACATGGTTAGGAGCTGCACCTGAAGCAAGGCAAGATAGGGCAATGAGAAGGGTTTCCTGGGGGCAGAGAAAACCACCCCACACCCTGCAGATCCCAACCAATCAGCACTTGTCTCCCAGGGCTTGATCATTCCCAATTCCTAGGAGGGAGTGTCTTTTCCTACTGGGGATCATGGGTAGTCTTTCAGAGAGGATGTCGATCCCATTTCAAACCAAGCACAGTTCAAAGGAGATGGACCCAACTCAGAACAAGCTGGTGTGATTCAAGCAGAAGGGGTTAGCATTTTGAGCCTCTCTCCCCACCAAGTTTGAATTCTTGCGCCATCTCTGATTGGGCAAAGTGTAATGAGCCCTTCTATTTTTGGAAGCTTTCAGCTGTTGAAATGATGATGGGTATGGCCTGGAACAGGGAATAATATTGGTGGGCGTCTGTTCAGTTGGCTTTTGAGTTTAGTGTTGTTGTTTAACGTTTTAAAGCTGTTTCATGAATATATTTTCATTCTCAGCTGTGGTGAGAACCCCTGTGGGCTAGTCAGCAGGATCATAAATTTTAGGAAAAAATAAAAAGATGCTCTTTTAGGCAGGTCTTTGCTCATAGCGATAAAGAGAGGGTGAAAGAATATTTTGTAGGATGATAGTTGTCCTGTTCATGTATACTTCCCTGTTGAGGCACCAACATGTCCCCCTGCACTCCCCCGGGCATTATGTAATTTGAATCTGACCTACACCTTCTAATTATTTGATGTGACGGGATTGTAATAAACAATACATTGTATTCCTCTGCTCTTTTTCCTACTATCAAAGGAGCATGGGATAAGAGACCACATGTGCATGCCTTCTTATGTTACTGTGGCCACCTAAATCGGTGAGGTTTCTTTAGACTCAGGACTTATCAACCCATCTATTTCTGTTCCTCTCACTCCCCCCCCCCCATCAGTTTCTTTTCAACCAGAGGCGGGAAGATGGGAGTTAACACTTTTCAAAAAAAGAAACAAACAAAAAAACCCTTCCCTTCTTGCACTGAGTTGAGTGCTTATGTGATCATAACCTCCAGCAGAGGAATCTATTAAGGCAGATTACAGATAGGTAGCCATGTTGGTCTGCCATAGTCAAAACAAATTTTTTTTTTCCTTCCAGTAGCACCTTAAAGACCAACTAAGTTAGTTCTTGGTATGAGCTTTCGTGTGCATGCACACTTCTTCAGATACACTGAAACAGAAGTTGCCAGATCCTTCTATATAGTGAGAAGGTGGGGGAGGGGTATTACTCAGAAGGGTGGTGGGAATGGGTGATTGGCAGATAGCTGTGATGAGCCTGTTGACGACTCTAAATGACTGCAATAGGTCTTACAGGAAAAAGCAAGGGGTGAGAAGGTGAAAAATGGCTTTGTCATGTATAATGAGATAAGAATCCAATGTCTATTAAGGCAGAGTTTAGTTTGCTTGCCCCCCCCCCCCCCGTCCTTTGGTTTAAGGGTCTTGGAACTGACATCTCTTAGGCCCCATCTGCATGCCTGTTTAAATAGGTTTGGTGCGGTTTTAAATGTACAGTGGTACCTCAGGTTACATACGCTTCAGGTTACATACGCTTCAGGTTACAGACTCCGCTAACCCAGAAATATTGCTTCAGGTTAAGAACTTTGCTTCAGGATGAGAACAGAAATTGTGCTCCGGCAGCGCTGCGGCAGGAGGAGGCCCCATTAGCTAAAGTGGTGCTTCAGGTTAAGAACAGTTTCAGGTTAAGTACGGACCTCTGGAACGAATTAAGTACTTAACCCGAGGTGCCACTGTATAGTCTACATGAGATCTTATATGGCTTTGTTTGAATGCATAGGAGTTAGTCAGGGCCATCTTTACCCAGGGGTGCAAGGGGTGCGGGGCACCTGGTTGCCAAATTCTGGGGGGCGCCAAGCGCCCACCGCTGAAGCTGCCACCTAAGCGTATCGTATTGAGCTGCAGTGCAGCAGCAGGGTCAGCTGTACCTTTGACACGACTTATCTTTGCAAACTCTGAAGGTCCTCAGTGCAGCTGCTCTCCTAAGAGCAGATTGCACCATGCTGAGGAACCCTACCGGGCGCTGTGGCTGCTAATACTGTTGAAGGGAGAGCTCTCTGGAAAGTCTCGCTCACCAAAGCCAGGAGGAGGGGGAGTGACAGGAAAGAGAGGCAGACAGACAGAAAGAGAATGCGCCTATCTAGCGACGGGAGCGCGCACAGGCTCCAGAACCTTCCCAAGAAGAACTCGTATATGCACGCTCGCAAGGGCCCTCCCAGCTCCTCTAGAAATAAGGTTGCTCCTACAATGAAAGGCTGCCCGAGATGGTTCTCGCACGCATGCGCACAATGCCCGCCCGTCTCATCTTTCAGACACCTCCCTATGACCATAAGCGCATACGTGGAGTCTTTACACCGACTCCCAATGTGTTCTTTGTCTTCTGTAGAAAAGCTGGCTTTAAACAAATACCACGCAGGCTTGAGCGCTATTTATCAAATGATCATAGTGACATAAGCATAATAAAAGTTAATTGGGGGACTAAACTAAATTTGGGGGCGCAGGGTGGATCTTTGCACCCCGGTGGCGCATATGCTAAAGATGGCCCTGGTTAGAGTCAAACATATAGAGGGCCATATGTTTCCCATCCCTGGCCTATTGCTTTAGCCTGTGGCTGTGTACGAAAAGCTGGGCTGCTACCAGTTACCAAGTGGGAGAAGAGGAAAGGCAAGGCAGCAGGAAGTTTGGAATAGTGAAGGCTCCACATTGGGTTGGCTCCACCTCTGCGCCTGCACCATGCCAAGCTCCCTGCTGCCTTGCCCCTCTCC
Source organism: Podarcis siculus (assembly GCA_034642415.1). Classification (NCBI taxonomy): domain Eukaryota; kingdom Metazoa; phylum Chordata; class Lepidosauria; order Squamata; family Lacertidae; genus Podarcis; species Podarcis siculus. The sequence continues at coordinate 1,984,649 of JAXCMG010000038.1, forward strand.
TTTTCAGCAGCTAGGGGCATTGCATGGCATTGGGAAGCCAGGTCAACAATGCAGCCCTATCCACAATACTGGCCGTAGCCAAATTTGTTCTGTGGTTTAGCCTCACTTCATTTTCATACCCTCCCCATTTCTCCAATGAAGATAGGGATGTCCTAAGGAAAAGCGCTTGGGACATTCAGGGGTCAAATGAGAAACTGGGATGGGACACTTGCAAGGTCTGCATTTTTTTTGTAAGGTAAAGGTAAAGGGACCCCTGACCATTAGGTCCAGTCGTGGCCGACTCTGGGGCTGCAGCGCTCATCTCGCTTTATTGGCTGAGGGAGCCAGCGTACAGCTTTCGGATCATGTGGCCAGCATTACTAAGCTGCTTCTGGCAAACCAGAGCAGCGCACGGAAACACCGTTTACCTTCCTGCCGGAGCGGTACCTATTTATCTACTTGCACTTTGAAGCGCTTTCGAACTGCTAGCTTGGCAGGAGCACGGACCAAGCAATGGGAGCTCACCCCATCGCGGGGATTCGAACCACTGACCTTCTGATTGGCAAGTCCTAGGCTCTGTGGTTTAACCCACAGTGCCACCCGTGTCCCTATCTTTTTTTGTAATCCAGTACAAATCACCAGGTTCAGCTGATATGCCAAGCCAAACCACGGTTTGACTCAATGCAGTGGAGCAGCAGCAAAGAAGGAGCGAAGTGGCCCCAGTCTCTTCTCTGGGGGACCACACACACTCACACTAAGCCACAGAAAATGCACCCCTTTGCCACTGGCTTAAATGTCATTTTCCTCAGACCCTGAAGTTTCTAATCCTACAAGGACTTTTCAAAGCCAGGTGTGCTAAATATTTAAAGGGCTTACTGGAGAGTCTTTGAATAGGATCTACTTCCAGTCTTTAGCTTCTTAAGAAACCCTTTTAACCAGAGCAGAGCTGCCTCAATATTTTCCCTACATAAATAAGTTCTCAGAGCCGATAGTGAATTCTCATCAAGCCTGGTCCATTGTCCTTGTCGTGCATTAAATTCCTTGGCACGGTCTGAGAACATTGCATACTCTACTGATTTTCCAAATGCTTTGTTATTGACCCCTTTTCAGAGCAATTGTGCTCAAATCCCATTTACAGATATTTAAAGGCATATGAAAGCTGAAGGCATTAAGCAGATCATACCTGGTTTCCTCTTGATGGTGATTTTCATATTGCTGCGGAAACTTAGATACCATTGTCCCGGAAGCCCCGCGGTTTTATAGAATAATTGAAGATGTGGATCCAGTCTACAGTCTGGATGCGAATCCTCATGTAAGAACAAGATCTGCACATAAAATGTGGTCTCTTTGTTTTTTAATAAAAAGAAGACCAAAAGTTACATTTCCCCTCCTTAAAATGAAGTAGAACCTTTTCTCATCTTCAGATGAAATCCTTTCCATTAAATTTCTTCTTAATAAGCTCAGACCCAACTCATGTGCAACTACTCATTCCACATGCCTATTTTATGGTGGTGTTAATTTTTCTCTGCTCTATAATTGTCATTTCTGTTTTATGTACATTATAAAATGAAATAATTATAAAACATTTTACCCCCTCCCCCAAAAAAGCTAAGCCCCAATGAGATTGGGATACAGTGTCAGATTTAGGGCTGTGTGGGTGATTCCCACAAAGAGCATCAAGCCGGGGGGCACAAAATTATATTATTAATAATAAAACCTATATTTATATGAGTATCTGGGGATGCAGTTGGCGCTGTGGTGTAAACCACTGAGCCTAGGGCTTGCTGATCGGAAGGTCGGCGGTTTGAACCCCCATGACAGGGTGAGCTCCCGTTGCTCGGTCCCAGCTCTTGCTCACCTAGCAGTTTGAAAGCACGTCAAAGTGCAAGTAGATAAATAGGTACCACTCTGGCAGAAGGTAAACAGCGTTTCCATGCACTGCTCTAGTTTCAGCAGAAGTGGATTAGTCATGCTGACCACATGGCCCGGAAAAACTGTGGACAAACATCGGCTCCCTCAGCAGTAAAGCGAGATAAGCGCCGCAACCCCAGAGTCGTTCGCGACTGGACTTAATTGTCAGGGATCCTTTACCTTTTTACCTTTTTTGTATGGGTATCTACAGAGAAGAGCTATTTAAAGAGCAACTGTACCAAAAAGAATTAGCTGTGTCTTTACCCACCCCACTTCTGACATCTGTATAATGATGCCAGGTATAGGGCAGGTTGGCATGGCTTGGCCAACATGGTGTTGCAGACCAAATAGAGGGAGGTCAGAGGTTCCCCGCTGCTGCTTTCGATAATGGGGTGATAGATGCTAGGTGGACAAACGCCTGCTCCCTTGGCCTGAAAGCGAGATGAGTGCTGCAACCCTATAAACGCCTTGACTTAACCATCTAGGGGTCCTTTACCTTTACCTAGATGCACCAGTAATCTGACTCTGTGTAAGCCAGCTTCCTCTATTTTATCTACTGCTGCCTTATGGCGACTTTCTATCCGCATTTGTAATGGAAGGAATTTGCACTGGAGGAATTTGCATCCTTAAAAGCTTGGGATATAAATAATAATAGTAATTTGTTGTGCTTGTAAGCTGCACTAGGTGCCAGGATTGGCCAGGATGTGGCATGAGTGGTTTGTACCCATCCGGATTGTTAGAGCCAATGGGAGAGTCAGAGATTTGTTTAGACAGGCTATTTTGGGATGGAGATGCAATCATTATGCCAGCTCAATAGCCATTCTGTTCCCAGGTGGCTGTTTTGTTTAGAATCCGTTTAATCTCTACTGTAGTATTTACAAGTGCTTTATTTTGGTCGTGGGTGATTTTGCTCTAATGTTGGCAGCAACTGGCGCAGGACCACAGCAGCTTTTTATGGATCTTGTCATTCAACACGCACACGAGGAGCGCACGTGTGTGCTTGTGCCTTTGTGCTCCCGGTTCTCTAGAATTTGCTGAACGGATGCCCCATTTCACCACTTTTCAGAGTCTAGGTGGGCGCATAACTTCCTGCGATAAAGCTGAGTAGTGTACTGACATGATCACAGGAGGAACAACATAGAACCATCATCACTGGTTTCTTATTATATTGAGTCATCATGACCGTTGGTTTATTTCTAAATTGCTTTTCGGGCAAGGCCCCCAAAGTGGAGAACAGATAAAGGCAAAAGAAAATAGAATAAAACTACAGTAAACACGAGGGACGCAGGTGGCGCTGTGGGTTAAACCACAGAGCCTAGGACTTGCCGATCAGAAGGTCGGCAGTTCGAATCCCCGCGACGAGGTGAGCTCCCGTTGCTCGGTCCCTGCTCCTCCCAACTTAGCAGTTCGAAAGCACATCAACGTGCAAGTAGATAAATAGGTACTGCTCCAGCGGGAAGGTAAACGACATTTCTATGCGCTGCTCTGGTTTGCCAGAAGCGGCTTAGTCATGCTGGCCACATGACCCGGAAGCTGTACGCCAGCTTCCTCGGCCAATAAAGCGAGATGAGCACCTCAACCCCAGAGTCGGTCACGACTGGACCTAATGGTCAGAGGTCCCTTTACCTTTACCTTATAGTAAACACAGATACGAAATTACAATTCAATCAATCAATAAAAATATAAAATAATAACCCAGACACACCATGGGGGGCCCCCGTTGGGTGCCAAGGGGTCTGTAGGATGGCACAGTGTCCCCACTGTGGAAGGACGTGTGGATCCACAATTGGCCTCCACAGTCACTTACGGATTCACTGTTAAAACATGTTTATGGAAGACAATCTCACTCGGCTACGAGGGATCGCCAGAGAAGAGGAAGGACAGCACAGTGGTTTACGAAAACATAAAACAAGACAATCAAGGGAAAATGCACAAGCATCCTTCAAAACATACAAAACTTAAAATGCTAAAACAGATTAAAATTGCCTCAAGTGAGAGTAAATGACCCTGGAAAAATGGTGAGTGGATTCCTGGACATTTCTGCACAATGTAACTTCAGTGGCCTTCACTTGGTTTTTAAAATTATAACAAATGCAGAGAAGTCATTCAAACTGATGAATGCGCCACTCTTCCTAGAGTTCTGACTTCAAAAGCTTCCTTTCTAAAAGAACTCAGCGGTCATTGAATGCTTTGCTTAATTCACTGTGGAGGTGGTCTCTAGCAAGGTTCTGGTGACTCAGCATTTAGCAAGGTGTTTCAAAGGGATGGATAATGGCAATATGGAGTGAATTACACTCCCCGCTTTCTATCCATTTTCTGGATTTTGCTGCCTCCCTTGAAATTAATTAGTAATTAATGAATCTACTTAAATAGTCTATGTTGCTAATTCTGTTAAATAAGAGTTGGCTAAAAACACAGGCATGAAGAACACAGCTCAGGAATGGATGAATCCGTCAGTTTCGACTTCTCTCCATTTTTCCCCAATCTCAGGTTCAGTTTGACACATTTCTGCATCAGTTTGCAACTTAGCAATGTACTGTATTTTTCTGTGCATTAGACAAGTTTTTTTCGCTTTTTTCCCCAGTCAAACATGGCAGGTCGTCTTATACACAGGTGGTTACAAAAAAAACCACAAACAAAACTTCTCATGAGCAGTATTGGAAGGTCTGGGGTGGCATGGGGGCAGTGGGCAGCAGGGCAATCTTCCCAAAAAGTGGAACAAATTTCAGCGATCTACTAAGAAAAAAAAGCTCAGCAACTTTTGGTGATCTCCCTCAACAAAGTTGTTCCGTTTGATGTTTAAAATATGGATTTCTTAATTTTGGGATCAAAAAAAGAGGGGTCGTCTCATGCATCTTGTACACGGAAAAATGTATATGTGTGTGTGTGTGTGTGTGTGTGTGTGTACACACCTTTGTGTACTGGGCACCTTTGATAGGTCATGTTCTGACAAAAGACTTGGTTAGAAACCAGATGCTTAAACAAAGTATATATATACAGTATATCTGGTTTCTAACCAAGTCTTTTGTCAGAACATGACCTATCAAAGGTGCCCAGTGCTCATCGGTCCAGCTCTAACGTAACTTTGCTTCAGCAATGGTTCCAGTTTTGTTGTGACCCCATTATGTAGTGCGTTTCACAGAATGGTGAACCCAACCCTTCTTGACTATGGGTCTGCTTAGAAATGGGGCTGGGTGTGGAGCACGTCTTAAAATAAAAGTTAGCACCTGGGCTTGCTAACTGAGAAGTGTAAGTGTCAGGAAGCGCACTGTGGTGTTTGCACTCCAGATTTTTTTCTCCTGAAGTGTGCTTGATTATGATGAATTGCCATGCCTCTCATGATGGGAGGTGGTTAAATATAGGCAAACCACAAGTCCGCTCCTCCCTTTCCCCTGGCCAGCATTCCTTTATTGATGCTAGAAAGGCTCATAAGATTTCTTTGCATTATCTTTTCTCCCTAGCAAGGGTCATAACCAGTTCCATGACAACAAAGAACACCATTAATTTTCAAAGTGGACTGGGTATTTTGAGAGCAAATGATTTGCTTTTAACACCAGTGTCTAGCAATAATTATACAGTCGTGACTACACTCTTCAGCTAGGATTGAAGTGATTAAGAACACTAGAGGGAACAGTGGTAGAACATCTGCTTTGCATGCTGAAGGTTATAGCTTCAGCCACCAACATCTGCAGCTAAGTCTGGGTGAAACTCCTGCCTGAAGCCCTGGGAAGCCACTGCCGTTTGATGTTGACTGTGCTGAGCTACATGCACCAATGGCAAACCCCCAAACATTTCTCCAATGAAAATTGGGACATCCTTTTCCATCATTGAGACGCGGGTGGCGCTGTGGGTTAAACCACAGCCTAGGACTTGCCGATCAGAAGGTAGGTGGTTCGAATCCCTGCGACGGGGTGAGCTCCTGTTACTCAGTCCCTGCTCCTGCCAAGCTAGCAGTTCAAAAGCACGTCAAAGTGCAAGTAGATAAGCAGGTACCGCTCTGGTGGGAAGGTAAATGGCATTTCCGTGTGCTGCTCTGGTACGCCAGAAGCAGCTTAGTCATGCTGGCCACATGACTCGGAAGCTGTACGCCGGCTCCCTCGGCCAATAAAGTGAGATGAGCGCCGCAACCCCAGAGTCGGTCACGACTGAACCTAATGTTCAGGGGTCCCTTTACCTTTATTCCATCATTATCATTTTATTAATCCCCCACCCATCTAATAGAATGATCCCACTTTTCCTTAGGATGTCCCTATTTTCATCGGAAGGTATAGAGTTTCGCAACCCAAAGCGATAAAGTAACTATGCAACCTTTTGAAGACATCTGAAAGCAGCCCTGTATAGGGAAGTTTTTTTAAATGTTTAGTTATGTTTTCATATATGTTGGAAGCTTCCCAGAGTGGCTGGGGAAACCCTGTCAGATGGGTGGGATATCAATATTAACATTATTATTATGATTATTATTATTGAATAAAGGTAAAGGGACCCCCTGACCATTAGGTCCAGTTGTGACCGACTCTGGGGTTGTGGTGCTCATCTTGCTTTATTGGCCAAGGGAGCCGGCGTACAGCTTCTGGGTCATGTGGCCGGCATGACTAAGCCGCTTCTGGCGAACCAGAGCAGCGCACGGAAACGCCGTTTACCTTCCCGCCAGAGCGGTACCTATTTATCTACTTGCACTGGTGTGCTTTGGAACTGCTAGGTGGGCAGGAGCTGGGACCGAGCAACGGGGGCTCACCCCATCATGGGGATTCGAACCGCCGACCTTCTGATTGGCAAGTCCTAGGCTCAGTGGTTTAACCCACAGCACCACCCGCGTCCCTTCATTATTATTGAATAGGATGTCCCTATTTTCATTGGAGAAATGTTGGAGGGTATAATGTGCTCCAACACTGCTACACTGCCCATGCAGCAGAATTCTGCTTGTGCAACGGAATGTCCTCCTCCTCTGCTCTCGTTCTCCGGCCGCCCACCCTGTGCACACTCCAGGGGGTTGGGGGGGACACCCCAGAGAAGATTTTTGGGGTGCATGGGGAGAGTAGGGGAATGGAAAGTCCTGTTGTGTGAGTGGAATTCCATTCATTCGACTCATAGAATGGGATGTCATTTTGAGGCAGTTGTCATTAAAATTTGCAGGCATGGGCAGCACAAAGTCCACAATGGAGGCATTCCTGAATTCAAGTCCCTGTTTTGCCCAAGGGCCTTTGTCGCCCAGCTGTAGCTCCTTGAGACAAAGGCACTCAGATGTAAAACACTAAAGAATACCAGCCATTTAAAATAATCACATTTACCCTCCAGTGTGAAATTTAAACACCCAGAAGTGTCCTAGTGCTCATGTCTGACCTTTTCTTTTTCTTGAAGAAAACTATGAAAGCTTTTGGGCTTGTTTTATGGCTGAAATTTTAACTTTTATTATCATCACCTGCAAGGCATAAATGGAGAAAGCTAATAGGCATTTCCTCCGAGAAGGCAGTAACTTTTCTTTTATTGCTTTATGGTTTGCTAATCTTGAAAAGGTAGCGACAATTAGAGGAGCAGCGCGATGCTATCAGTTACAGCGGAGATGGTGCATCACATAAGATGGTGTGTCATGTCATATGAAGCAATGATCATCTTCTGTTCCAACCCATTTTCTCATTAACAAGCCATCCTGGCCATCTGATGTTTTTAGATCCAGCTGAAGATGCTGGCCTAGTTGTTTGATTGACCAGGGCTGTAGCTCAGTGGAGGAGCACCTGCTTTTTGTGCAGAAGGTCACAGGTTCAATCCCTGACCTCTCAAGTATGAGGCATAGGAAGTCATAGGAAGCTGTCTTATCCCGAGTCAGACCATTGGCCCATCTAGCTCAGTATTGTCTACACTGACCGGTGGTGGCTCTCCAGGGTTTCAAACAGGGGTCTCTCCCAGCCCTAACTGGAGATGCTGGGGGTTGAACCTGGAACAGTCTTCATGCAAATCAGATGGTCTATCACTGAGCTGCAGCCCTTGCTACAGTTCTAAGAACACACGGCTCACTCTTGCCCTGAGCCATCACTGTGTTGTTGTTGTTGTTGTTGTTTAGTTGTTTAGTCATGTCTGACTCTTCGTGACCCCCTGGAATAGAGCACGCCAGGAACTCCTGTCTTCCACTGCCTCCTGCAGTTTGGTCAAACTCCTGCTGGTAGCCTTGAGAACACTGTCCAGCCATCTTGTCCTCTGTCGTCCCCTTCTCCTTGTGCCCTCCATCTTTCCCTACATCAGCGTCTTTTCTAGGGAGTCTTTTCTTCTTGTGATGTGGCCGAAGTATTGGAGCCTCAGCTTCAGGATCTGTCCTTCCTTCCAGTGAGCACTCGGGGCTGATTTCCTTCAGAATGGAGAGGTTTGATCTTCTTGCAGTCCATGGGACTCTCAAGAGTCTCCTCCAGCACCATAATTCAAAACCATCAATTCTCCCAGGCTTTGTGTCCATTTGAGGTAGGGTTGCAACATATATATATATATTCGAGACTTCTGATATGGGTTGCCATACGGCCGACTACCGTATTCCAGCTATGTCTGGGAAATTCCTAGTTTGAGGACCAAAGCACTAATCCTACTCATGTAAGTTCATAGACATGGATCGGCTCACAGCAGAACTGAGATGGATGTTTCTTGTGTTGGGCTCTCGGAACAGGTCAGGTATATTTTTGGTGAGCCATTCACCCCACTATCCTTCAGTCTCCTTGTTTGAACTGATGGAGCACCAGTTGGATGTGGTGCTGAGATTCACCAGGATGATTGTTTTGGATTTTTGCAGTGCCCATCCTGAAGTTGCTCCATACAGGGTGGTTTTAGATTTCATGACCACCATGATAACCTGGTAACTTTCCAAGAACCACATGTCCTTCTTTGCTGCCCCTCCCCAGACTTTTTGCCTGGTTGAGTAGGAAACATTCCATAATTGAAACTTAAAAATTGGGTGATGACAGCTTCATGCATCATCCTGAATTATCATTTCCTCGTGTGTCTGCCGACAAAGAGAGATTTCACATTTTAAAGAAGTTTCAGAACACTGAATGGGAAAGGCTTTTAATACCAAATCTTCACTGTTTACTTATAATTCTTAAATAAAAAACACTGAATGGAAAGTGGGTGAAGTCATTTTGGGTTCTGTGAAACTCTTCCATATTCATTGATTTCCCTCCCCCTGCCTCCTCCTCCACCTTGTTGCAGCAGAGTTTTAAACAAGTAGATATCAGATATTTCAAATGTGAGTGTTGAATGCAGAAGTGGTATTTTGGGTTGATACGTTTTCATTAGCAAAATGCTTGTGATTTTGATGGATGGCAGCAGAGTGCTGGAGATCAAAAACATAGAGGTGTGTGTGTGTGTGTGTGTGTGTGTGAGAGAGAGAGAGAGAGAGAGAGAGCGAGAGAGAGCGCTAGAGCTGTAATAAAAAGGTAAAGGGACCCTTGACCATTAGGCCCAGTCGTGGCCGACTCTGGGGTTGCGGTGCTCATCTCACTTTATTGGCCGAGGGAGCTGGCGTACAGCTTTCAGGTCATGTTGGCCAGCATGACTAAGCCACTTCTGGTGAATCCAGAGCAGCACACGGAAACGCTGTTTACCTTCCCGCCGGAACAGTACCTATTTATCTACTTGCACTGGTGTGCTTTCGAACTACTAGGTTGGCAGGAGCTGAGACCAAACAATGGGAGCTCACCCTGTTGCAGGGATTCGAACCGCAGACCTATTGATCAGCAAGTCCCAGGCTCTGTGGTTTAACCCACAGCACCACCCGCGTCTCTTTCACATGTTCTTATTGGTGGTAAATTTGCCCCTCCTCTGAAATTCACCCCCTGCCAGAAGCAGGTCACTGGATTGGGTGGAGCGGTTATACTGGCTTCCCTTTAGGTGGGTCATTGTTGCTTACTGGGAGGGAAGGAGGAGGGACAGGGAAGTCAGTGCAGTGCAAAAGCACAACAGGAGCCAATCCAGCTCCATTGTCAGTGTGTTTGCCCTCCCAGCTGCCTCACCTACCCCCCTGTTCATCCAATAAGCAGCAGTGACTCACCTGTGGGAAAGTTAGAAGCTCCACTCCACCTGGTGAGCCACTTCTACCCCTCAAAACTATCTGAAAATGCCCCTTGGGCTTTGGACATTTCACACGGAAGGCCCATGAATATAACTTGGAGAATAAACCCTGCTGCTTCCCTGTCCAGACCAAAAAATTGCCTCCACCCCCATTGTTCTGCCCGGACACTGAGGTCCAATGCTGAGGGCCTTCTGGCGGTTCCCTTGCTACGAGAAGCCAAGTTACAGGGAACCAGGCAGAGGGCCTTCTTGGTAGTGGCACCTGCCCTGTGGAACGCCCTCCCACCACACCAGATGTCAAAGAGAAAAATAACTACCAAACTTTTAGAAGACATCTGAAGGCAGCCCTGTTTAGGGAAGCTTTTAATGTTTAATAGGTTATTGTATTTTAGTGTTCTGTTGGAAGCCGCCCAGAGTGGCTGGGGAAACCCAGCCAGATGGGCGGGGTATAAATAAATTATTATTATTATTATTATTATTTCCGGAGCTAATGTGACACAATCAGGTGGGGAGCTAACCTTCCTTAATAGCTAGAGGTCCTTGGAAGGGACTTTTAAAAATGCCCACTGTGTCATATTCTTGCTAATTGGCTCATCTTGGGAAACCTGTGTGCACCAAAACCCAACAAATTACTTCTTGCTTATTTTATATTCGGAGCACAACACATGTTTGTCGTTGTCATCTCATTGTATGCTTAAAAAGAAAAAGGAAAGAGTCCCCTTGGCACAGCCAAGCAGGTGAATGGAATGGAATGTTAGGAATGACTATCCTTATCTTTTGAACCATTCAAGAGTCCCTTCCCCCTCCTTCTAAGAGGCAGCTTTCATAAACAATGTGTAATCCTTTGGCTCCTGGTGTGCAGGTGGAATTGCGCCTCTGATTTGTGTGCAATTTATGTGACTGGCTAACTGGAAGAAGCCCTCCATTTCAATGAAATGGCGAGAGTGATGGAGAAATGCCTCTGTTTCTGTTTCGAACACAATTACTTGGGAGATTGTTATCACCCATATTTTCTCTTCTGCGGGGCTTTTGGAAATTTCCAAGAGGAGATCGCTCAATGTGAATTGGTTGCAACATAACCCTTCAGTTCACACAAGCAGGTGAGAAACGGTGCGTTCCCACAACTCTGTCACTTTCTTAGTTGTAGTTGTGTGAATGGATGGCTCCCTTGCTTTTTTTAATAGTCATCTTTCAATAGACTTGGGAATGGAGAAGTTGTGACCCTCTGAATCAGGAGTCAGGAACCTTTGACCATCTAGATTATCCTGAACTACAGCTCCCACCAATCCTGGTGAGCATGGTCAATGGCCAGGGATGATAGGAACTGTGGTTCAGAAACAGCAGGAGGGCCAAAGCTTCCACACAGCTGCTCTTGATGTTTTCGGATCTCAACGCCCATCAGCCCAAGCTGTTCAGTTTACATATTCCTGCATTTAGACAAGATGACCCTTCATGTCCCTTCCAACTCTACGATCCCATGATTTTATACTTTCTTTCTTTATTTCATTGATATACCACTTAGAGATCAAGGTAGTACATATAGTTCTCCTGCATGGGACGTGGGTGGCACTGTGGTCTAAACCACTGAGCTCTTGGGCTTGCCGATTGGAAGGTCGGCGGTTCGAATCCCTGCAACGGGGTGAGCTCCTGTTGCTCTGTCCCAGCTCCTGCCAGCCTAGCAGTTTGAAAGTATGCCAGTGCAAGTAGATAAATAGGTACTGTGCGGCGGGAAGGTAAATGGCATTTCCATGCACTCTGGTTTCCATCATGGTGTCACGTTGCACCAGAAGCGGTTTAGTCCTGCTGGCCACATGACCCGGAAAGCTGCCTGTGGACAAACGCCGGCTCCCTCGGCCTGAAAGCGAGATGAGCGCCGCAACCCCATAGTCACCTTTGACTGGACTTAACCATCCTTTGCCTTTTTTCACCTTATAGTTCTCCTAATTTTATCCTCCCAACAATCCTATGAAGTAAGTTGGATAGGGGGTTAGTGACTGGTCCACCAATCTCAATATTGCCCATACTTATTTGTAGCAGCTCTCCAAGTTGTCAGGCAGGGATTAAGCCTGAGACCTTTTGCATGAAAAGGAAGTGCTCTACTATTGAGCCAGGGATCATCCCTGTCCCTCTTTACTCAGCTCCATGGATGGATGAAAGGTAGCATACAGATGTTATGAAATCAGTCTATTTCTGTACCTTGCCTCTTTGTCAGTAAACTGGGGGTAATCACAGCGACCCAGTGGGGTAGGTTGCTGAGGCACAGACCAATGATGGCAAAGCACCATGGACTCACACATTCCAGGCCACAGTGTATTATTAGTCGCCTTCGTAGGACATGACAACCTGTCATTCTTTCTTACTGACTGCATTTGGTACACTTAAGCTAAACCGGCACTGTACTTCCTTTGCAGAGAGTTCATAATTACCGTTGTGCATCACATGAGAGAATTAATTGAAGGTGACTTTCAGCGAAGTCTTGAGCCCCAAATCCATTCAGTTAAGTTGATGCAGTCTGCCTCCCCAAAGGGCCAGGACAAGAGCTTCCTTTCATAACGCTAAGTTTCTTATTCAGATCATCAACAATAATCATACTGGGTTCTGGTGTAAGCCTCAATATGTAATTTTACGATACGTAATCATTCACTCAGAGAGGCTTTGCTGGGAAGCTAAGAAACACCTTATTCTCCTGAGGTTGCTTAAAAAATAATAATATAATTACATACCCCAGCGGCTTGTTAAAGCTCCATTCTTGTCCATTTTGGTATGGTATTCTTCCAGCGCATAATTAAGAGATTGGTCTGTTGGTTTATAAATTGCCAGGCCAGCCAAAATCAGATAAAGAGGAAGTGGTGTGGCCTTTTCACTATGTATGATGTTACTGGTGAAACCTTTCCTTTCCAAGATTGCTCAAGTCTTTCAAGGAAGCCAGGGTCCTTCTCAGCAGTAGATGTGCTGAGAGTAGTTAGGAGATACCTATTCCTCTCACTGGGTTAAACCACAGAGCCTAGGGCTTGCCAATCAGAAGGTTGGCGGTTTGAATCCCCATGACGGGGTGAGCTCCTGTTGCTCGGTCCCTCTCCTGCCAACCTAGCAGTTCGAAAGCATGTCAAAGTGCAAATAGATAAATAGGTACCGCTCTGGTGGAAAAGTAAATGGCGTTTCCGTGCGCTGCTCTGGTTCGCCAGAAGCGGCTTAGTCATGCTGGCCACATGACCCGGAAGCTGTACGCCGGCTCCCTTGGGCTATAGAGCGAGATGAGTGCCGCAACCCCAGAGTCAGGGGTCCCTTTAGCTTTACTCCGCTCACAGAGCTAGTAGTAGTAGTAGTAGCAGCAGCAGCATTCACAGCAAGGCCAGTCCAATACATTTTGCTGCTTGAGGCAAAATAGAAAATGTTGTCCCTCCTCCTCTGCTGCTGCCTGAAGTGACTGGAGGTGGCTAGGGGGAGCCATGGTAGACTGAAGTCAGTGAGGGAGAAAAAAGGAACCCAGAGATGAGCAGGTGGCCATGGCTCTGTTCTTTCCCCTCCCAGCTCTCCCTAGCCTGCTGCCCGAGGCGACTGCCTCACTGAGGCTGATGTGTGGGCCGGCCCTGATTAATCCTTCCTCTTAGGAAACAATCAATACCTCTGCCCAGGGAACTCTGGAAATTGAGGCCTCCTAACAGCTATTGATACCCTTAACAAACTGCAGCTCCCATGATTCTTTGGGGGGAAGCCGTGACTGTTGCAAGTGTTACAAGGCTGCTTTAAATGTACAGAGCAGATGAGGCCAAAGTGGCAACCTTGGTAGCTTGCATGATCGAAACTCACTTCTGCAGGCAGGAATCGTAGCCACTGGAGCTTCGGCTATCTGAACGTTTGCTGGTATTTAGTGCGAGAGGTCAACCACGGAACATATAATGTGATGATGGAGTTGCAGGAATTATTATCCACTTTTATAAGGAGAAAGTGCTCATCTTATTTTTTTTTATAACAATTGAGATTGGTGGGGTCAGACACGCCAAGTCAGGCACTTTGGGCTTGCATGCAACTGTTTATTCTGTTCTGAACTTGAACTGAAAGTAGACTTATAACTTGATTTCTTGGCTGCAGGCTGCAAAGTTCTTTCAGGTACTCCTGTATGTTTAATGCATTAGCTGTATGCATTAGTTGCTGTTAGAAGAAACAACAAATCACTGTGTTTTGCCACTTTGCTTTTGTGGTGGGTGATGGTGAGGGAATGGAGCTGCATTTTATATTATTTTTTTTGTCATTTGTTCAATAAAATAGTGCCTGGGAAGGCCTAACGTCAAAACATTTTTCTTAAATTGGAGTTCGTTAATGTCAATCATGTATCCTACTTTTCATTCAGAACACAGACACCCAGCCTTACTTGGAAGTCTGCATTCATGGCCTGGCTTTTAAGAGATGATTTCTTCATCTTGTACTGTACGAAAGATTTCGAGTTGTAACCAACATTCTCTGCCTGCTCATGAAAGGGGGAGTTTTAATATTGAACAGCTGAGGAATACAACACAATGGCTTTGCTAGCAGGAACTCATTTAATGACATAGGCACCAAAGGGATCTGGGCACCACCAATACAATATTTGAGGGGGCCCAGGGCCAGCCACTTGCGGGGCTGCGGCCAGCTGCCTGTGGGGGGCGGGGCTAGCTGGGGCAGGACGCTGCCTGTGGGGCAGGGCTAGCTGGGGCAGGACGCAGGTCTCCTCCCACTCAGCCGCCCTACAGCTGGGGGGGGGGGAGGCAGCGGGCAGACCGTTTGGGGCAGTACAGAGCCTGTGGGCACCCAAGCCACTGTGTCACTCCCAGGAGAGATCCATGACTTGGGTGTGCTGCGGTGAGTGCCACCCGGCATTTTGTCACTACCCAGTCAGTGGTGACACCACCGCACCACCGCTTCCTCCGGCGCTGCCAAGGGCTCCCCAAAGTTGATGGGCACTGCTGCCTTTCTTTTCCATGTTTGGACTTTGTTTCCTAACAAGCCCTGTAAAGGAACTTTTAAAAGGGTTGTTGTTGTTGTTGTTTAGTCGTGTCTGACTCTTCATGACCCCATGGACCAGAGCACGCCAGGCACTCCTGTCTTCCACTGCCTCCCGCAGTTTGGTCAAACTCATGCTGGTAGCTTCGAGAACACTGTCCAGCCATCTCGTCCTCTGCCATCCCCTTCTCCTTGTGCCCTCCATCTTTCCCAGCATCAGGGTCTTTTCCAGGGAGTCTTCTCTTCTCATGAGGTGGCCAAAGTATTGGAGCCTCAGCTTCAGGATCTGTCCTTCCTTCCAGTGAGCACTCGGGGCTGATTTCCTTCAGAATGGAGAGGTTTGATCTTCTTGCAGTCCATGGGACTCTCACGAGTCTCCTCCAGCACCATAATTCAAAAGCATCAATTCTCTGGCAATCAGCCTTCTTTATGGTCCAGCTCTCACTTCCATACATTGTAAAAGGGTTGCTGGATGGCAAAAGAGCTGGGATTGGGCAAAAAAACCCTAACTTTGTTTCTTATAGCTCTTGCAGAGAAAGAGAAAGAGTGCAGACTGCTAGCTCCATGAGCCAGGTTCACAGAGCTATGCTTGGATGAGAAAGGAATGGCTCCTGGTTGCTTATCATTATACACACACACACACAAACACACAAAACACACACACACAAACACTCTACAGGTAAAGGTAAAGGACCCTTGACAGTTAAGTCCAGTTGCAAACAACTCTGGGGTTGCGGCCCTCATCTCGCTTTACTGGCCGAGGGAGCCAAAGTTTGTCCGCAGTCAGTTTTTCCCGATCATGTGGCCAGCATGACTAAGCCGCTTCTGGCAAAACCAGAGCAGCACACAGAAACACTGTTTACCTTTCACCGGAGTGGTACCTATTTATCTACTTGCACTTTGACGTGCTTTCAAACTGCTAGGTTGGCAGCAGCAGGGACCGAGCAACGGGAGCTCACCCCGTTGTGGGGATTCGAACCGCTGACCTTCCGATCGGCAAGCCCTAGGCTCAGTGGTTTACACCACAGCGCCACCCATGTCCCATACACATACTAGGAGTGCCTAATTCGGAGCAAAGCTCCCCACCTTTAACCCAAGGTCTTGGGGTGGGGATACAACAATTATAAAAGCAATTTAGAACAACTTACTTTCACAGAAATAAGGCGGGTACTAAAAATATGCCCAAGCAAGCAAATGCATATTTTTGCAGCCAGCCCTTGTTGATTTTGGGTGGGAGGCGGGGAGACAAACAGATGCCTATAAACTCTGGGTTCAGGTCCCTTTTTAGCTTTAAGAATTCAGAGTAGCCCTGGAGCGGACACTGATTCTGAAATTAGTCAACATCACAGAGCTGTTTAGCGGATAAAAAGTGGGGTGACGGGGTTATAAACCATTTCACCAGCACTAGCTACCTCTGTTGCTAGGATCAGGGACAGGGATGATCTCCCCCTCCCCAATATTTTATTCAAGTTGGCACCCCTGTACCAAGTGGCAGATTCTGCAGTCTATTGTGCAGCAAAATTGCCAGCAACCTCCTCTTGTGCAACGTTGAGGAGCCCTATCAGCATGCAAATAAATGGTAAAAGGTTAAGAAATGGGTCCCCAAAAGCATGTTTAGGTTAAAAGTGGGATCTGGGTCTGAAAAGGTTGAAGATACCTGACCTACCTGATTGGGTGGAAGCTTTGCGATGAACTCTTTTGATAGTTACAGCATAGCTGCATAGCCAATAAAGACAATAGAGTGCCAAGAGTTTTGTTTTGTTTTTGTATCTTCCTGACAGGAAGAAGCCTGGCAGGAGGTGGGTGGGTTCCTATCCTCCAAAGGTGCATGGCTGGTTTTATCAGAAACTGACGCAGCTCTAAAGATGAAGTGCTCAAATTCTATATTTGTTAACTTGATATCTGAGGAACATCATTATTAAGTCTCCAGCACAGTCTCCTCACAACAGAACTGACCTTGCAAAGGGCTAAAAAAAGCAAGCAGGAAGCAATATGAGTGATACTGATGCATGCATACAGAAGAATGGAGAGCAAGAGGGAATATATATAATTTTTTTTTGGGGGGGGAATTGTTTGTCTACAGACTTATACATTCAGAGATCTCTTAAGTTATCTTGACCAAATTTGGAGTGGTGGTTCCTGAGGTCACGCGCAAGGCATTTATCTGTTTTCGAAACAAAATGGCAGGTCACACCTTAAAAAAATTAGATGCCTCTTAAGATAGCATAAGCAAATTGGTCGCAATGGTTCCTGAGATCAAGCAGCAGGTTTATGACCATGTTGAGATATCATTGGATGCCATTTGGAATCAAGGTGACAGATTGAACCTTCCAAAACTGTCCTGATTGTGAGTAAGGGTTGCTGCTGGTTTCTTAGCATTCAGCCGCTTTATAAAATTAAATAACTCATCTATGTACAGTCATACCTCAAGTTGAATGTGCTTCAGGTTGAGCACTTTTGGGTTGCGCTCCGCGGCAACCCGGAAGTAACGGAGCGCGTTACTTCTGGGTTCAAAATGATGTCACATTCATGCGTGGAAGCAGCAAAATGTGACCCACAGACACGCCATCGCATCTTACGTTCCATTCAGGATGCGAACGGGGCTCTGGAACGGATCCCGTTTGCATCCTGAGTTACCACTGTAGTGGACATCTTAACTGATTAGATATTGCTGCAGGGACCTCCAGCACAACCAAAAAATGTTACAAGGAATGAGGTGGTGCTTTGCAAAAGTGATATACTGAAAATAACGAGGTTTGGATTGAGGGTGTTGGACAAGTATGCAACCATTGGTAACTCATGCTCAGTGTTGGGTTCTTGCACTGATAAGGAACCAGGGTTCTTCGCCTGTAGTATATCCTTTGTTTCCCTCCTCATTTCATGAGGCCTCGTGCCTCTCTTTCAGTCTGACCGCCAAAAGGCTTATGCAATGGAGTGAACGAACACTTCTTGTTGCAGAACTGGGAAATATCATTGCTTCGTAGCACAGCTTCCAATGCGAGTCATAATTAGGTCACCCACAAGAAACTAGCACACTGTTCCCTCTTGTCGCCTTTCCTTTCTTTCTGGTCTTCCTAATTTTAGATCAAATGATCTTCACGTAATCTTGGCGCCTTCGGAATTTCATGACTGAGCGCATCGGCGGGTCGGGTGTGGGAGGTTAACGGCCTTTTCTGTGCCAATGTAGGGTCCTTTATGTATTGCCGCGAGGAGACAAGGTCACCGCCATGTTTCACAGAGAGGCTGTTTAATTGTCTGGTGCTACCACGAGGAAAGAAGTGATGTGTTCTCTCCTACTCTTAATTGTCCTCCACAGCTATTGCACTTCTTTAAATCACAAAAAAATGCATTAGGTTACAAAAAGCAGTGATGTGGGTCTTGTCTCTCTGCCAGTTAACAGGGTGCCTTTGGAAGCTCACGAAGGGCAAGTGTGAAGTTTCTGCCAACTTGTGAAAATTTGGAAGCCCCTTGTATTCCTACCAGGGCATCATGAATCCCTGGCCCACCTGGCAGCAAGCCAGTGTGACAAATCCAAAGTTCAAAGGTCAATTCGCACAAGCAAAGTCCAAAGATCTGGAAACACAGTCTGAGGTCAGTATAAGTAAGCCAAGTCCATC
The DNA here is from genome assembly GCA_034642415.1 of Podarcis siculus. Lineage (NCBI taxonomy): Eukaryota > Metazoa > Chordata > Lepidosauria > Squamata > Lacertidae > Podarcis > Podarcis siculus. The sequence continues at coordinate 2,003,185 of JAXCMG010000038.1, forward strand.
AGTCAGGATACAGTCCAGAGTCAAACCCGAAGAACAGTCCCATAGAGGTCCAGGAACATCCAAGCCAAGGTCTATCAACATGGGCAGTTGATCAGACACAGCACCTCATCTCTGCTGCCCTTTTGCATGCTGATTGCAGCACCTGTGCTTGATGAGGCAGATGACCCTCACCTGTCCTAGAATCATAGAATCATAGAGTTGGAAGAGACCACAAGGGCCATCGAGTCCAACCCCCTGCCAAGCAGGAAACCCCCTGAGCCTACTCCAGCTGAGAAATCACACCCCTCCTCACAGAGCCAGCAAGCTCCACTTGGCCAGCTGGGTTGTGGGCTCTTGCCTGCCTCAGCTTCCCAGAGCACCACTCTGGCTGCTCCCTTCCCCTTAGGGCTTGCCATATTTGTGGAGACAGGGGCCTTTCTGGCTCTGGTGATGGGTTCTGCTGCTCTGGTTCCTGTGCATTGATCCCCATCCCTTCGTCATCCTCCGTCAACCGGTGAGTTCTTCTTTTTTCATCCCGTTTGCCCTGGTGTGTCCCAGTGTCGGCTACAACCCTCGCCAGAATCCTCGTCCTCTTCCCCTGCTCCCTGTCACCTTGCCAGTTCACAACACACTGGTGGGCAAGATAGCTACCCTAAATTCGCCAGCCCATCTGCATGTAATTTACTGAGGTGTTGTTGTTGTTGTTTAAAACTAACTGGAGGCTGCAGACCCCCTCTTCGCTCTGCTTGCCAACCCAAACTTCCCTGACAACCCCCTCCCTTTACACTTCACCCCACCTCCTCAACCTATCCCTCACAGCTCACTCTGAGCCCCTCTCCTCACAGCTTACCCCAGGCATAGGCAACCTCGGCCCTCCAGATGTTTTGGGATTACAATTCCCATCATCCCTGACCACTGGTCCTGTTAGCTAGGGATGATGGGAGTTGTAGTCCCAAAACATCTGGAGGGTTGAGGTTGCCTATGCCTGGCTTGCCCCAACCCCTTTAAAGGGGAGGGGAGGCACTTCACAGAATAGCTAGCTAAACTGCTGTCTGAAGCACCTCATTAATATCACTATTAATATCACTAGTACAAGTGCTGCCACACTAAAGGAATGGTGCTTTACAATAGCAGAAGACACATTGTGTGGCACTTGCAGAAGTGCCAGTTCTACAGGTCAAAGTGGTCACATCAATGTTTATCGGGTAAGGCGGATCTGTACAACCATATTCTGAATCTCCCCAGCCAACCTTCCTCACCCTGCACATTGAAACCTAAAGTCAACCACATGGAGAAAAGCAACAACCTCAGAAATGATTTTGGAGTTCACCACAGGGCGCAAATCACAGCTGGAGAGCAACACTGGGAGAGGTCTCTGGCCTCATGTCCTTCTTGTGGGTGTCCCAGGGAGAACTACTTCACCACTTATAAAATAGGATCATGGACCATTGATCTTATCCAGCAAAATTTGCTTATCAACTTTTTCAACAAATAACTCTCTGGAAGAGGGAGGCCAAGAGATGAGATGGGGTTGGGCAAATATCACAAATGGATTAGATTTGCACCAACCAAATCTAACAAAAAAAAAATGGATCCAAACTACAAGAAAGAAGATTCCACCTAAACATTAGGAAGAACTTCCTGACAGTAAGAGCTGTTCGACAGTGGAATTTGCTGCCAAGGAGTGTGGTGGAGTCTCCTTCTTTGGAGGTCTTTAAGCAGAGGCTTGACAACCATATGTCAGGAGTGTTCTGATGGTGTTTCCTGCTTGGCAGGGGGTTGGACTCGATGGCCCTTGTGGTCTCTTCCAACTCTATGATTCTATGATTCTAACTAATGCCTTGTCCAGATTATTGATCCAGGTCAGCTTTGTCCTACAAATCATAGTTCTGGTGGAAAGACCAGCAAGGCACACCTGGCATGAGGCTGGATTTTAAAATTTTATTTTTGTGCGCATTGTCTGAAGAGGTACCTGATTTATCTCTGAGCAAAACCTTTGCAGCTCTGCTTTTCCAAGAATTCCAGTGGCACATTGCTGATGGTCTTGGCATGACAGCAGCCAGCCCCCTTCTAATTATCTCAGCGGCATAATGTGTGCTGATTACCTATGTGTGGCAATTATATAAAATTGTTAACGTTCCTCCATTGAGTCTCTGAATCCATGCAAAGAATTCATGCAGATTAGAGCCCGCTCTGAAGTGGAAGTGTGAGCGGAACCTAGTCAGTTCCAAGCTTTTTTTAAAAAAGAGATGTTTTAAAGAACTATGAATTCATCTCTCTGTTGTTTCACTTTAAGGCTAGAATTCATATGCAAATGTGGTCTGTTAAGCTCCTGCTTGATACCTGAATGCTTCTCCACGCCTGTCTTTGCAGGATAAATGGTGCATAGTTCCTCAGAAATTTCCACGTTGTATGCTGCTGCTCCCACCTGCTTCCTCCCAAGAGCTAATAAACTTCCGTATTTTTCACTCTATAAGACACACTTTTCCCCTCCGAGAAAGTAAGGGGAAATGTGTGTGCGTCTTATGGAGCGAATCCAGGCAGGATGCGCTGCTCAGCGCTCCCTTTAAAGAGCCACGTGGAGCATGGGGGCTTTTCCCCAAGAGCCGCACACATGCTCCGCACACTCTTTAAAGGGAGCGTGGCTCTTGGGGGAGCCTTCCTCCCGCTGCCTGGGAGAGGCTGCGCCTGGCTATCCCATAAGCCAGCTGTGCTGTGATCCCGCTTGCTGTCCTGGCTTCTGGCTTAGCCGTGTGCAGCCTCTTCCTGGCAGGGAGAGCCTTCATCCCGCTGCCCGGGAGAGGCTGTGCGCGGCTATCCCATAAGCCAGAACAGCAAGAGGCTATCTCGGAAGCCAGATCCCTCTTGCTGCTTCTGGCTTTTGGGATTCAGAATATTTTTTTTCTTGTTTTCCTCCTCCAAAAACTAGGTGCGTCTTATGGTCTGGTGCGTCTTATAGAGCGAAAAATACGGTAAACTAGGGGCAGGAGACCTGCAGCCATCCAGATGTGGTTAGACTCCAACTCCCATCAGCTCCAGTCATGGCTGATGACAACACATGATGGGAACTGTGGTCCAGCAAATACAGAGCGAGCTACAGGTTCCCTGCCACTGTGCTGGGCCACTAATCCCAAACTGATCTACCCAGGAGCTTTTCTAAAATTCTGTGAAGATAATCAGGGCTGGCTGTCCCATTGGGTGGAGTAGCACCCAGAGACTGTAGATGCTGGGAAGCCAGGAGCAGCAGCAACGTGTGAGTTAGAGAGCAGAGCTGGGTGTGCTGTGCTGACCTCTGAACCCTAAGCTAGCTTGATGCCCTCAGGTGTGGGTGATGTCCTCTTACTGATGTTGCAGTGAAAGTCTTGGAAAAGGGTGCAGAAGCACCATCTTTTCCATCACCTCAGGTTGGAAAATGTCTTGGACTCAGCCTTAAAGATAAGTCTAGTTTGCTGTGTCTAGAACACACACAGAGGGAGACATTCTTTATTATGGCCCAAAGACCTACAAAAACAGTTTGGAAAGCAAAATATAGCAGGAATACAGGGAACACATTCCAAGGCAGTCACACTACGTTTTATCCAGAGCATGTTGATTTCTAATTCTAAGAGAAATTTTGCCACGAACAAGGTAATATCATAGAACAGATCTGTTAAACAGCTGACCTTCCATGCAGGAATATTGTTCCTGCTCTTACAGCAGGGGCAGGTTTGCCCTCCTTCCCTCTCCCCTCTTCTTCAAAGTTGACTCGGGAGTTTGCTCCCAGGTTTGTGACGGCCACTGCTGGAAGGGTTTGAGCCTGTCTTTATAAGCCTGTTGCTAGCCCAACCCCCTGTGAGGCAGTAATCTCAATGAAAATATCTAACTCTGCTTAAAAACCTCCAAGGAAGGAGAGTCCACCACCTTCTGAGGGAGTCCATTTCACTGTTAAACAGCTCTTACCGTCAGACGTTCTTCAGTGTTTAGGAGGAACCTCATTTCTTCTAACTTCAGTCCATTGGTTCAAGTCCAACCCTCCACAGCAGGAGAAAACAAGCTTGTTCCATCTTCCATGTGGCAGCCCTTGAGATATTTGAAGGTGGCTGTCATATTTCTTCTCAACCTCATCTTTTCAGGCAAAATATACCCAACTCCCTCAACCCTTCCTTATAAGGCTTGGCTTCCATACCCTCAACCATCTTGGTTGCCCTCCGCTGCGCATGTTCCACACTGAAATCAAGATACAGTGGTACCTCGGGTTACAGACGCTTCAGGTTACAGACACTTCAGGTTACAGACTCTGCTAACCCAGAAATAGTACCTTGAGTTAAGAACTTTGCTTCAGGATGAGAACAGAAATTGCACGGCAGTGGTGCGGTGACAGGGGGAGGCCCCATTAGCTAAAGTGGTACTTCAGGTTAAGAACAGTTTCAGGTTAAAAACGGACCTCCAGAATGAATTAAATTCTTAACCCGAGGTACCACTGTATACTATATCTGCATTCCCCTGATACACCAAGCTTATATAATTTCCTCTGCAGAAAATCCCATTCCCAGGGGTCTGGAAGGATGCTTCCCAACCAGCTAAGATCCTCACCAGACTTTATGAATTTGGTTAATTTGGTCTGCAGTTCCTCTAAGTTGTTATATTAACAAATATAACCTTTATCCTAATGCTTTGTCCTCATGAATCTTCCTTTGTGGATGTGGGGCAAAGGGGCTTTTCATCATATCTTTATGAAATATATAATATAACTTAGCTCTTTGCTGCTAGCAGAATAACAGTAACGATAATAACATTTGATATTTATATATGTCCTACGCCTTTTCCTGGAGTGATTTATTATTAAGTTTCACGTTCTGCTGTTGAGAACGGCACTATTTTTGCCGAATGAAAATTGCCTCTCTGTGTGTTCCTTTATGATTTTTAGCTTTCTAAAGTTGACACCAGCCCACCCTTGTCCTCTTTGGGCCAATTTAATGGTTTGCATGGAACCGGCACAATTATGATTACATCTTTTGCTCTTGATAGTGCAGTAGGTCTCAAGTGACTGTAATGTTTTAAAATTGTCAGCTTCAATTTCTTCAGAGGTGACAGCCCTTTCTTCGAAACAGTCTCTATTTCCATGGGTTAGATACATGGCATAGATACACACACTAGGGACGTGGGTGGCGCTGTGGGCTAAACCACAGAGCCTAGGGCTTGCCGATCAGAAGGTCGGTGGTTCGAATCCCCGCGACGGGGTGAGCTCCCGTTGCTGGGTCCCTGCTCCTAGCAGTTCGAAAGCATGTCAAAATGCAAGTAGATAAATAGGTACCGCTCCGGCGGGAAGGTAAACAGCGTTTCTGTGCGCTGCTCTGGTTCGTCAGAAGCGGCTTAGTCATGCTGGCCACATGACCCGGAAGCTGTACGCCAGCTCCCTCGGCCAATAAAGTGAGATGAGCGCCGCAACCCCAGAGTCGGTCACAACTGGACTTAATGGTCAGAGGTCCCTTTATCTTTATCTTTATAGATACACACAAGCCCTATAGGCAGGCGTGGGCGGAAACCTCTGGCCTTCTTGATGCTGTTGGACTCAAACTCCCATCAGCCCCAGAGAGCATGGCCAATGATCAGGGATGATGGGAGTTTTAGTCCAGTAACATCTGGTTGGCCAAAGGTTTTCTTGCTCCTGCTATGAAGTATCGCTTGAACACTTTGTTCCCCAGGACACTTATTTTGTTGAATTCTTTGTGGCAAAGGAATATTCCAAGCAGCTGCTCATTGTTATATAGGGAAGGGTGAAATTAGAGATGTGCAGCAACCCCTCATTTCATTCTGTATCCGTATCATTTTAATCTAGCGCGATCTGTTTCAAATCCATTCTGTGTTGTTTTAATTTGATTCATTATCTAGGTACAAATGTTCAACCCAAAGCTCTTTTTTACCCGATTACAATTAAACATAGCTATAACTTTGCATTTTGCATGAAATCTGCAGGCAAAGGCGTCCCGCCAGAGTGGATTAAACCTTCCACACATCCCGTAAATCCTTCCAGTGTGTGTATGTATGTACAGGGGACCTTTAAAGCTCCTCCCCCCTTAATTAAATCCTTAATTTTCTACCAGTATTGGATGCAAATTGCAGGCATGGCTTCCCGTTCTGAGGGGATGAAGTCTTAACACATTTCCGAAAGATAGACTAATTTTCTCTTACCAGACTGGGAAAAACAAAAAACAAAAACACATTCCCTTGCTAATTTTTTTCTGGGCGATCAGTTTGAAAATCTGCGGTTTAAGGAGGTGCCCCAGACAAGAAACCTGTCACAGTTCAAACAAATAAGTCCAGAGGCTTTCATTCTGGGTGATTGTAACTTGGTTGTAAACTGGAAAAGTCACCTGTTTTTTCTTACTGCTATCCTGGCCCCTAGTGAAGGGAAAAAGAGAGAGTTTATTTTTATTGGTTGGTGGGGGGGGGGGGAGGGGGGGGGGAGATTCGGAAAGAATACTGGGCAACATGCCTTGGATAATCAAAACTATTTAAAAAAAATGATAGGAAAGGAAAAGGCAAGTTGCAACAATTTTTTTCTTTGTTATATAGAAGACACAACTTTTTCATATTGCTTACGTGATTAAAAATTGAGAATTGGTATGTTAGATATTGTGTGGATTTTTTATTTTAAAAATTGTATTACACTGCTAAAAAGAAAAATTGGGCTGTTGTAAAAAGGCGTCTTCTAGGGTTTATTGAAAAAGCTGCCAATACCTTGGTTGTTACACTATGTTCTCTTGCTCTTAGAAATATGTATCAATATTCTCCTGTTATGTACTGTCTAGCATTGAAATAGAAGATGTGATGAAAATACACCTTTCTAGTATTAATGGTATTTAGCATTAAGACATGGGCTGAATCTAGACATGTCAAAGAAGTGATTCAGTTAAACGTGTTGTAAACTCATACAGGGAAATCCGGTAGGGAAAGAGGGGACTCGACAGCGCCACCTGTTGTCACAGTGTTATATTGCATATACAATGCATATACAGTCATACCTCGGGTTGAATATGCTTCATGTTGAGCGCATTTGAGTTGCGCTCCGCGGCAACCCAGAAGTAACGGAGCGCATTACTTCCGGGTTTCGCCGCTCGCGCATGCGCAGACGCTCAAAATGACGTCATGCGCATGCGCAGAAGCGCCGAAAAGCGACGCATGCGTGTGCAGACGTGCTGTCGCTAGTTATGTTTGCTTCTGGAAGTGAACGGGGCTCCGGAACAGATCCAGTTCGCATCCCGAGGTACCACTGTAAAGTGCTTTTTCTTTACCAATCTAGCTGAGTCCCTAGAGTCGTAGAAAACATAACCTGAATTTAGTGTAACATTTAAACCTTTAAATGAAAGTTTCATTTTAGGGGTGTGGGGAGGCATGAATTAGCGAAAACCACCTCCCCCCGTGTTCATTAGCAGAAGTCATCCTTATTATGGTTGTGCTAGTGTGTTACACTTCCCTCAATGGTTTCGCTGCTATGATTTATATCACTGTTATTCTTAAATGGCAAACTTCCCATTTGAAAAGCAGCACACAGGATCAGATTAATATTTTTTGGGGGGGAAGAGAGAAGCTAAATGGCAAACAGGATCACTGAAATAACAGCCCTACCCCACTTTGCTTTGTTCAAAGCTTTTAGCATTTTGTGTATTCAGGAAAAGTTGCTATAATTGCACCCTTTTTTCGTTTTTGAAAGCCTTTGATAAATAGAGAAAAAGCACATCTCTGGAACTTGTAATAACTTTTCCAGCAGAGAAAGAGATTGGATCTGTAGTAAGCAAATTAGGTATCTTTGCAGATAATGGCCCAAATTCATCAGACCGGCAATAGATAAATTACTTTCCCCCCTAATTTATAATGCAATAATGCAAACAGAACAAGTATTTACAACTTGCCCATTTTCAATAAACATGGAAATTCAACAATTATCACAAGATAGGTAATTATCTCAGGGTTTTAGCCAATGTTGAACTCTTGAAACAACGAGTATGGGGAAAATAAGTCTCTAAAATGTTCATTTTTTTTTTGGCTTGTGACCAAGTTCTCCTCAAAGAAACAGACTCCGTGGCAAATGAGAAGGTTGTACACGGGCAAAGTATCGGAGGAATTTCTAGGGAAGTAAATTATTTTTTATTTGACCAGCAAAACAAAAATAAAAATCAGGGGTTCCAGATTATTGCTAAATTGAATTTGCCTGTAGTTTGGTATGCAGTGTTGCCAGTGCTGGTTTGGGGGTGGAGAGAAACTTACTTCTGAATTACTTCAGAACAAAATGGCAAGCATTTTGGGATTGGGCATTCCCCTAAGGTAAAGGTAAAGGGACCCCTGACCATTAGGTCCATTAGGTCTGGGGTTGCGGCGCTCATCTTGCTTTATCGGCCGAGGGAGCTGGCGTACAGCTTCTGGGTCATGTTGCCAGCATGACTAAGCCGCTTCTGGCGAACCAGAGCAGCGCACGGAAATGCTGTTTACCTTCCCGCTGGAGCGGTACCTATTTATCTACTTGCACTATGACATGCTTTTGAACTGCTAGGTTGGCAGGTGCAGGGACCGAGCAATGGGAGCTTACCCCATCACGGGGATTCAAACCACCGACCTTCTGATCAGTAGGTCCTAGGCTCTGTGGTTTAATCCACAGCGCCACCCGCGTCCCTGGGCGTTCCCCTACATCTGCATAAATATACATTGATAGGCAGATAATGTACTCATTCAGGACGTTTAAATTTGTGTTTTGGTTGTGACTTGTGTTGGGGAAGAGACATATCTCTCTTATCTCCAACGCTGTATCACAAATTGCTTTTGAAAGAACTCTCAGATTTGAAAAGCACTTAAGGAAGGTTAGGGGAAGACAGATGCTGAAATGCCCCCTGGAGCACAGGGAACTGATTGTTTCACTGTTGTTTTCTTAACCGTGGTAAATGGTTAATTAATACTCATGCTTTTCCTGATTGTGTCTTCTTTTGAGTAATCTGAGAGCAATTTTAATTGCTCTTGTGAATTGCCTGAAATGTGGGATCAATATTTGCTATGAGAATTATAAGGTCTAAGAGATAAAATAAATGTTCATAAATGTACCAGGCAAACACATACATAAGTATATACAGTGGTACCTCACTTCAGGTTACAGACGCTTCAGGTTACATACTCTGCTTACCCAGAAACAGTTCCTCGGGTTAAGAACTTTGCTTCAGGATGAGAACAGAAATCGCGCAGCGGCAGCAGGAGGCCCTATTAGCTAAAGTGGTGCTTCAGGTTAAGAACAGTTTCAGGTTAAGAACGGACCTCCAGAATGAATTAAGTTCTTATCCCAAGGTACCACTGTAAACCACGTGTCTGAAATAGTACTTGAGAACAATCCTGAAGCCATTTTGATCTCAAATATTTCTCTGCAAGGAGGAAGGAAATGGGAAAACCTCCCCATTGTCTCTTTGCTCACAATCCTGTCTTAAGGGTGTATCTGTGTATGAATAAGGTGAGCCTGTGACCTGGATTCAGGAACTGAGTATTTACTATCACAAAAGAATGGCCAGACTGCCCAGGTAATGCAATCAGTGACCATTATCAGGTCCCCTGGCAAACAGGATTTCTGCTGCAGACCACCGCCTCTGCTGTCGACCACCTCCTTCTGTGATGTATGTATGATGTTTCAGGGGGGTGGTCTTGGGCTACAGGGTGGGCAATTTCAAAAGAGCTTGCACCCCAATGTTCTGGGTTCCTCCTCCCTCCTGTGTGTGGGGTGGTTTGAGCACCCTGTTGCAACAGTTTAATAAAGATCAGGCTTACTAGCTGCTTTCCTTCTCAGTATTCTCTGGCTGGCCTCTGTTATTTTCTGTTATATATAGAACCTACATAAGGACTCTATATGGGCTCTTAATGTGAACTGCCCTGATTTTAATGTGAACCGCCCTAAGACCTTCGGGTATACGGTGGTATAGAAATAAAATTATTATTATTATTATTATTATTATTATTATTATTATTATTATTATTATTATTAATTACCCCATAAGGGAAAAGGAGCATTTTTTTCTTATAACTATTATTATTATTATTATTATTATTATTATTATTATTATTATTTTAAGTTAGATGGGACAAAAATACTTGGGACATATCCTGCTACTGTAGGGCTTTGGTAGGGGGCAAAAGTTGAGGTGCTGGTTCTGGAAGGCCCACAGAACTGATCCAACTCTGATGATGATAACTTTCAGCGAAATCAATTAGAATCACAGCGGTGCAACCACACTAGATGCTTCTAATGTGTTGTTAGAATTCTTTCGGCTGCCTGCAAATATGATTGACTGCTCACATAAAGTGCTTTTATTGAAGAAGCCGCAGCCTTTAAAATAAAAACACCCACACCCACAAACACATACCCATTGAGCTAGTGGAAATAATAATAAAAAGTCAACTCAAGGTTTATTGCAGGCAGGGCTTGTACTGATTCTACCTTCCTAGCTCACCAGGCTTTTATTTATAGAATCGAATCAGGCCAACCGTAGGAACCCTTCAAGACGATGGTTGTTCTGCCATCTTGTGTTTCGAAGCTTCAATTGCACTGAGGTACAGTGAAAGTGGAAAGCAGGCAGGAGGACATCGCAATCTTTGTGCAGCCTTAAAGACACACTGGGACATTTAACAGAAGAAGAACTTTGCAGATCAGATCAGAGGTTCATTCAGACAAGCATCTTGCTGCTAATAGCTGCCAGCCACATGCCTCCAGCAAGCCCAGCGATCAGAAAAGGACGGCAACCGCCCTCTGCCCTGATTCTGGCATTATGCTTTTGGATGTGGTGCTCCATTGAAACTACAGTCATACCTTGGTTCTTGAACGTCTTGGTACTCATACGTTTTGGCTCCTGAGCGCCGCAAACCCAGAAGTGAGTGTTCTGGTTTGTAAACGTTCGTTGGTACCCGAATGGCTTCCGACTGAGTGCAGGAAGCTCCTGCAGCCAATCGGAAGCTGCGCCTTGGTTTTTGAACGCTTTCGGAAGTCGAACTGACTTCTGGAATGGATTCCATTCGACAACCAAGGTATGGCTGCAATAGTGATTTGTCATCTGTTTTCTGCTGTTCTAAGAAGAGAATCCTGGTTTTCAGCCAGGAGCTCCGAAATCAGCCATAACATTACAATGAAATTATGAAGCACTTGGGACCTTCCACCTCACAGGCTTTCTCTTTAACTTTCAGTTAACGAGAACCAGTGTGGTGTAGTGGTTAAGAGCGAAAGACTTGTAATCTGGTGAACCGGGTTCGCTTCCCTGCTCCTCCACATGCAGCTGCTGGGTGACCTTGGGCCAGTCACACTTCTTTGAAGTCTCTCAGCCCCACTCACCTCACAGAGTGTTTGTTGTGGGGGAGGAAGGGAAAGGAGAATGCTAGCCGCTTTGAGACTCCTTCAGGTAGTGATAAAGCGGGATATCAAATCCAAACTCCTCCTCCTCCTCCTCCTCTTCCTCTTCCTCTTCCTCTTCTTCTTCTTCTTCTGTACCCCAAACTGGTACATCATCAAACTGCTCATCAAACTGCTTAAAAAACAACAATGACCCTGTCAAATGCAGTTTAATTGTTGCAGAACCTCTGCCTGGAATGCAGAAAAGCCCCGGTTTCCATCCATGGCATCTCCAGAAAGGGCTGAGAGAGAATCTCACCTGAAATTCCCAGGAGCTTCTGAGCTAGATGGGCCAATGGGTCTGGTTTGGAATAAGGCAGCTCCCTATCTTCCCCCTGAAAGCTGATTCAAGAAATTCGTGTTGATATCTTTCATGTAAAAATCCTGAATTTGCTTTAACCAGGGGAACTTCCCTATCTGCCTTTCCTGCTTTGTTGACATTGTTTTAAAGAAAACCACCACAGCTCTCAGCCTGCAACTGTACTTCCGAAAGGATCTGAGACAACGCTGCACCCTGCAGCATTGATCCTTCCATTTAGCCACCTTAAACAAACACTGAGATTTCTAGATTCAGGTAGGGAGCTGTGTTGGTCTGACACAGTCAAAATAAATCACCCAGAAGAAACTTAGTTGGTCTCTAAGGTGCTACTGGACAATTTTTTAATTTAATTTAATTTTTGTTTCAACTGAGATTTCTCTCTCTCTCTCTCTCTCTCTCTCTCTCTCTCTGTGTGTGTGTGTGTGTGTTGCCTTCTTCTTCTTCTTCTTCTTGTTTTTAAAAAAGATGGGCACATTTTTATTTTAACCGCTCACAGTGGCACAATCCATACTCCTCCATTAGAGTATCATCTGTTGTGGGTTGGCAACAGCATACAGTGCCTTGTTGGTAGTAGGCGCTGATTTGCAATCCAAGTAGGTAGCCGTGTTGGTCTGATGCAGTCGAAATTATATATATATTAAAAATGTCCAGTAGCACCTTAGAGACCAACTACGTTTGTTCTTGGTATAAGCTTTCGTGGGCATGCACACTTCTTCAGATACCAATCGTTCATCATCCACCTGCTCTTTTGTGAAGATGTGAAGCAATGAGTGTGTGTGTGTGTGTGTGTGTGTGTGTGTGTGTGTGCATGTGCGTGCATGGAGGGGCAAGGGCTTTTGCCCAACTGCAGTTAATTAGGGAAGAAAGGCAGGCAGTAGCTAAGGCAGACCTTGCATCACTTGTGAATCGCCAAGCTGAATATATCTCAGCAGCCGTGTGTCATGGCCTACCAGGAGCTTGACATTCTCCCTGGTTTTTCAGTCCCAATCAGAGACGCAAAGCAGAAGATGGTGGAGCCCCAAGTGGTGAGACTGTGTTTCACATGGCAGTAGTGCAGCGATAAGAGACCTAAGTTCAAGAGTTGAGAGATCGGCCTCTGTGGGTCTACAAGATCAGAAAAGAACTAGGCTTGGTGGAAACCTGTATGGAAGTGTGTACTACTTTCCAAATCCCATATCTCTCGCTTTCACTTCTTGGGAGAACCTCCCGATACACTTTATTATGCTCAGCAAATGTCCTTCATTTCTTTACATCCGATATGACTTAAGGCAGATCATATAGCAGGCCGTGTTAAGCCTTTTAAGAGCTGGTGGAACAGTGTTGTACCAACATGGAGCTCAGAAGGCGTTTTTGGTCCTAACCACATTTGTCTTCTCCTTAAGAAGGTCACAATTCAGAATGTAAAATTCACAGTAGGGTTGAGGGAGAAATTCAGTTCAATTCACGTTTAAAGGTGACCTTACCTAATCTGCACTTTCTGAAAATGTGTGGTCAAAAAAGCAGCCGTCCTTCAAAATCCGTACACTTCCGAATTTTGCAATACAGTTCTCTAGCCGCAACACTGCATATACTAGGGTGAAGTGTGATTTTTTTTTTAAAATACATTGGTAAAAATGACATGCAAAAAACGCATTGTGTCAGGGGGAAATTGCTTTGTAAAAATGTGTACTTTAGGCCAAGTCCATGCAAAAATGTGTGTATAAGGAGAAATTTGTGGATTTGTTCTTTTTTTTAAATAAAAACAAATAGCACACCGATGTGGAGAACTGAACTGAACTTAAGAAGGCAAAAATGAGAAACTGTCAGAAGCCGAAGCTGGCAGATTCACCCATCCCTATTTCACCATTCCTTAATATTCTCCCTCCCCCCCTTTTGCCTCCCAGAAGTATCGCTACCAAGATGAGGATGCTCCACACGACCATACTTTACCTCGCTTAACTCACGAAGTGAGAGGGCCAGAACTAGTTCACGTTTCTGAAAAGAATTTATCGCAGATAGAAAATGTCCACGGATACGTCCTGCAATCGCACATCTCGCCTCTGAAGGTCAGTAACGCTTCTCCATGGCAACTTCTGAGCTTTCCCAATAAAAATAAACAAAATAAAAGACAGAGAGAGTGAGAGAAGTAACTGGATTTTTAAAAGCTCCAGGTGCCTCCTTGTCTTAAGCTGTTGGTTGACGCGCCTTTGTGCAAATCGTACCCTTTGGCAACCGTTTAATTCTCGGCACGTCCACCGTTGTCGAAAAGGTTAGCGCTGATGTGCAACAGATCTTGGTGCAACAGGCTTGTATTGGAGCTGCGTCGGAGCTGGGAGAGTTTTGCTAAAGAAGGGAATAATTCCATGTATCAACTTTTAAAGAGTGGATAAGCATAGCTGGAAGGCAATTGGTTTCTTTTCCCCTGTTTTCACAGTGCTGGCTCAATCCTTGCTTATCCTTGTTGCAAGATAAATGAAGTATTTATATTGACAGATAATAATCGACTGACTCCTTTGTTTAGGGGTAGACACAGACTAGAAGTTGCACAGACTAGGTGGTAGACACAGACTAGAAGTTGCTCCTAAATTTCTAGGAATCGTGTGAAAGAGAGAATTGTGTTTGCCACCATCAGGTCATTATTTACTGAACTGGTTGCTGTTGCCATGGGTGAAACAAGGTTTGAAAAAGAGGGATCATAGCATGACTAAACTGCTTCTGGAGCAACAGAACACTGCGACAGGAACCAGAGCACACCGAAACACCATTTACCTTCCTTCCACAGTGGTACCTATTTATCTACTTGCACTGGCATGCTTTCAAACTGCTAGGTTGGCAGGAGCTGGGACAGAGCAACGGGAGCTCACCCTGTTGTGGGGATTTGAACTACCCACCTTCCGATTCGAACCACACAAGAGGCTCAGTGGTTTAGACCACAGTACCACCCGTCCTTTACCTTTACCTCTATCATTAACTGCAAGGCTGACTAACATTTGAGCCTTCAGATGCTACTGGAGTACAGTTCCCATCATCCCTGATCATTTAACCCAAAGTAAGACACTTTTTCAGCTTAGTGAGGTGCCGTTTGTAAAGCTGCAATGTTTAAATGCCCACAATGTTTCTTGCAAGGCAGGAGAAAATGAGAAATTGGCTATGCCCCCACCACACCCTACCCTTGGGCTAGTGGTAGCCAGCTGCTTACTCTGCCCCAAGCGTACCACGTAGCAATACAGAGCCTGACCATTTATATCCCGCTGTGAAGAACTCCAGAGCATGAACTGAAGATCTCATGCTCTGAGGCTAGCAAGTTACTTAGGAGTCTATGTGGGTGCCCAGCTCTCAGAGGTTTCTTCAGTCATAGAAGGGAATAGGGGTGCGTAACATCGGTACATGTGATTGGCAGTCAGCATGGGGCCTGTGGATTGGCCAGGCCATAGCGATGCAGCAGCACTGTCAATTTTGATGGATCAACCCTCGCAACCACATTCTGAAGGAGAGACCAAAAAATGCAGGCAACTGTGTTGACGCATTATTATGCATGCATCTGCAGACACACAAAATACAGAACACAATGCCCTATGAATTAGGATCAGTCTTCCGGCAGTTCTGTGTAGAGTTTCCTGGAAGTTAGCTACATTGAACTCAGTGGTACTTACTTGTGCCTAGACTGGCTCAAAATAAAACACAGTGAGCATTAACAATCAACTATCTGAAATGCAACTTTTAGATTTTCATTGGAAATGCAGGTCACGCTGCAAACAAGTGTTACCATTGAAACTGGTGTGATGTAGGAACCCCGTCAAAGAAAAGGAAAGAAGTATCTGCCCTCTGAGTATTTGCCTGTATGCTGACCTATCTCACAAACTAACTTTAAAAGCCTCTTCATCTCATTCATTTGCCAGAGCTAAAAGGGTAGGTCATTTACCTTGGTGCTCCAGCAGAGCTGAGCTCTGTTTTCCCCTCCAACACACCACTGGCAGGCCTGTCCTGCTGCCCTTGTCCGCTATTGTGCTCAAGTTGAAGTCCCTGTTTCCCTTCCAGCAATGAAAAGCAGGGCGTCTTTTGCTGGAAAATGCCCATCCTGGGTCTAGATTTAGGTTTGACTCCTTACCATTTCAGCTTGGCCCTGGTACCCAGTCATTTATCGGATTACTCTTAGGAAACAGTATCTTTTAGGTTATTTGGATAGAGTTGGCATACGAAAAGGTGCTTTCAGTGGGAGCCAGAGCAAACTACTGATGGAGACATCCCACCTCTTCATAAATTAGTCATCTGTATCTTCCACATGCCTAAAGCAAAGCCTTAGCTTTACTGCCTCTGCATTGTATATACGATGCCAATTCCAATTGCAGAGATTAGGCTAATGTGTATTGACTCTGCATTGTGATGTGAAAGGAAAAGCTATTATTCCAGAAATCACCTTCTGTGTCCTTCCAGTGGTTTGCCGCTAGATGGTGCAGTTAGCTGGTGATCTCTTTGGTCCAGGGATTGCGATCAGTAGGTCTTCTGTTAGCCAAAATCTGAACCCGGGAGTCTAAGGGACTTGACCGAAGGCGGGCAGGGAAACAAATAGAGGTTCACTGGGAAATTCTTCACTGACTGCGACTCAGTGGCAATGATTTAAGGACCACTAGACATTTTCACTTTTAAACAAGCTGGGGATTGCATGGAACGAAACTTCATCTGAAGCAACATGTCAAGATGACTTTTGTCTTAAGCATCTTCTGCTTGAGAGAGGCTTCTGAATAATTTTGAGGGTAACAGAAACCTTTGATAAGGTGACCCAAATGTTTCTGGTTACTGTTGACTTAGAATCAGCTGCACAGAATTGTAGAGTTGGAAGGGACCTCAAATGTCATCTAGTCCAAACCCCTGCAATGCAGGAATCTTTTGCCCAATGTTAGGCTTGGACTTGGGATGGGAAAGCTCTGGCTTTCCAGATGTTAAAGGTAAAGGTAAAGGGACCCCTGACCATTAGGTCCAGTCATGGCCGACTCTGGGGTTGCAGCGCTCATCTCGCTTTATTGGCTGAGGGAGCCGACGTACAGCTTCCGGGTCATGTGGCCAGCATGACTAAGCCGCTTCTGGCGAACCAGAGCAGCGCACGGAAACGCCGTTAACCTTCCCGCCGGAGCGGTACCTATTTATCTACTTGCACTTTGACGTGCTTTCGAACAGCTAGGTTGGCAGGAGCAGGGACCGAGCAACGGGAGCTCACCCCATCACGGGGATTCAAACCGCTGACCTTCTCATCGGCTATGTTGCTGGACTACAATTCCCGTCTTCATCCCTGACCATGTTGGCTGGAGCTGATGGAAATACAACAACATCTAGAGAGCTACAGATTCCCAGCACTGGGACAGAAACTAAGAGAGGGCTTTTGGGGAGTCATGAAGGTGGAAAGATAATGTGTGCTTTATTCTTTTAAAAAAAGAAAGAAAAGAAGACCATTTTTTTTTTCAAGGTGTGCCTTTCAACTTCCTATCTGCATCTGCAATTCAGATGTGCCGGTTTATTAGGCCCTCTCATCCCTCTCTGCCTCTGATTGAAGCACCGTCAAATGCAGTTCCTCCAGGGAATATAACTAATCAGCGTTTCTGAAACAAGAGCAAAATGTGCATTTGCTAAACCGAGTCTTCGGGATTTGTAATTACGCTGCTTTTTTGTTTTTGTTTTGCTTCCTGCAACTGTGATAGCTTAGAACATTTTGAGAAGCTCTGTGTGCTCGGCTTCTGTGCCAGAAGAGCCAACTCCAGCTATTGTCAGGTCCCACCCACTGCTGCCTTGGTGCCACTGCTTGTCCTGTTGGATCAGGAATGGGGGGAACACTCCAGAAAATCTCCAGGAGCTGCTGAACTGCAGCTCCCATTAGTCCCAGCCAGCAGTGCCAATGGTCAGGGATGATGGGGGTTTATTTGACCCATGTTTGAATGCGGAGCTCTTCTTCTTCCCTTGATGGTGCATAAAAATGTTTGGTGTCTTATTTTTATTATTATTTACATATCTAGATTAATTTTATTCTGCTTCATGGTCCTGAGAGGATCTCAAAGTGGTCCATAAAGATGATGATGATGATAATAATAATAATATAATTTATTGAACTTCTATCCCAGCCTTTTTTCTCCAAGAGTTTAAGGTGACATACATGGTTCTCCAATAATAATAATAATAATAATAATACCAACAACAACAACAGGGATGCAGGTGGCGCTGTGGTCTAAACCACTGAGCCTAGGGCTTGTCAATCAGAAGGTTGGTGGTTTGAATCCCTGCGACGGGGTGAGCTCCCGTTGTTCAGTCCCAGCTCCTGCCAACCTAGCAGTTCGAAAGCACGTCAAAGTGCAAGTAGATAAATAGGTCAAAGTGCAAGTAGATAAATAGCTACCGCTCTGACAGGAAGGTAAACGGTGTTTCCGTGTGCTGCTCTGGTTCACCAGAAGCGACTTAGTCATGCTGGCTACATGACCCGGAAGCTGTCTGCGGACAAACGCAGACAGGCCTGTAGAGTGAGATGAGCGCTGCAACCCCAGAGTCGTCCATGACTGGATCTAACGGTCAGGGGTACCTTTAACTTTAATAATAATAATAATATACCCCACCTATCTGACTGTGTTGCCCCAGCCATTCTGGGTGGCTTCCAGCATAATAAAAGCACAGCAAAACATCACACATTAAAAACTCCATGATACAGGGCTGCCTTTAGAAAGTTGAATAGTTGTTTATCCGTTTGACATCAGATGGGAGGGTGTTCCACAGGGTGGACACCACTACTAAGAAGGCCCTCTGTCTGGTTCCCTGTAGCAGCATTTCTTGCAGTGAGGGAACCACCAGAAGGCCCTTGGAGTTGGACCTCAGTGTCCAGGCTGAACGATGGGGGTGGAGATGTTCTTTCAGGTATACAGGGCCAAGGCCGTTTAGGGCTTTAAAGGTCAACACCAACACTTTGAATTGTGCTCAGAAACATACTGGGAGCCAATGTTGATCTTTCAGGACCAGTGTTATATGGGCCCAGTGGCTGATCTCAGTCACCAGTCTAGCTGCTTCATTCTGGATTAGTTGTAGTTTCCCAGTCACCATCAAAGTAGCCCCACGTAGAGCGCATTGCAGTAGTCCAAGTGGGAGATAACCGAAGCATGTACCACTCTGGTGAGACAGTGCACAGGCAGGTAGGGTCTAAGCCTGCATACCAGATGGAGCTGGTAGACAGCCTCCTTGGACACAGAATTAACCTGTGCCTCCATGGACAGCTGTGTGTCCAGGATGACCCCAAGGCTGCGCACCTGGTCCTTCAGGGGCACAGTTACCCCATTCAGGACCCATTTAATCCCCACTACAGTCTTTTGAAGTAGGTTGGGACTCTCCCAAGGTCACAAAGTTCATGGCCAAGTGAGCTTCATGGCCAAGCAGGGATTTGAACCTCCCAGGTCCTAGTCCAACACACTAATCTCTACATTGTGCTAATACCTTGGGTGACAGGATTCTTCAGGTGCCATTATCTAACACCAGGGTAGCCAGCCTGATACTCTGAAGGTGGTCTGAGACTCCCAGCTCTCATTATTTCCAACAATTTGCTATATTGGCTGGGGCTGATGGGAACTGGAATCCAACAGCATCTAGAGAGCACCATGTTGCCCCTCTGTGATCTAACACCTGCTTTACATGCAGAAGGTCCAATGTTCAGTTCCCACCATCTCCAAGTAGGGTTGGCCAAGAACCTAGCTGGAAACTCTGGAGAGCTGCTGCCAGCCAGTGCACGCAATACAGAGCTGGATAGACCAGTGGTCTGGCTCAGTAATAGTAATAATAGTAATAATAGTAATAATAATAATAATAATAATAATAATAATAATAATAATAATAATTTATTTGTACCCCGCCTGTCTGGCTGGGTTTCCCCAGCCACTCTGGGCAGCTTCCAACAAAGATTAAAAATACATTAAAATGTCACACATTAAAAACTTCCCTGAACAGGACTGCCTTCAGATGTCTTCTAAATGTCAGGTAGTTGTTTATCTCTTTGACATCTGATGGGAGGGCTTTCCACAGGGCGGGTGCCACTACAAAAAATACACTCTGCCTGGTTCCCTGTAACTTTGCTTCTCACAGTGAGGGAACCGCCAGAAGGCCCTCGGTGCTGGACCTCAGTGTCCAGGCAGAACGATGGGGATGGAGACGCTCCTTCAGGTATACTGGACTGAGGCCGTTTAGGGCTTTAAAGGTCAACACCAACACTTTGAATTGTGCTTGGAAACGTACTGGGAGGCAATGTAGGTCTTTCACGACCGGTGTTACGTGGTCTTGGTGGCCGCCCTCAGTTACCAGTCTAGATGCCGCATTCTGGTTTAGTTGTAGTTTCCAGGTCACCTTCCAAGGTAGCTCCACGTAGAGCGCATTGCAGTAGTCCAAGCGGGAGATAACTAGGGCATGCACCACTCTGGCGAGACAGTCCGCGGGCAGGTAGGGTCTCAGCCTGTGTACCAGATGGAGCTGGTAGACAGCTGCCCTGGATACAGAATTCACCTGCACCTCTATGGACAGCTGTGAGTCGAAAATGACTCCCAGGCTGCCGCCTGGTCCTTCAGTTATAAGGCAGCATACTATTTTCCTAACACCTCACTTATTGTTATTATTTTTTTTACTAGATAGGAACATAGGAAACTGCCTTATATTAGTTCAGACCATTGGTCCATCTAGCCTTGTATTGTCTACACTGACTGGAAGTGGCTCTCCAGTGCCTCAGGCAGGATGTCATTTCCAACCCTACCGGGAGCTGCTGGGAATTGAACTTTTGGGACCTTCTGAGCGCAAAGGATACGCTGTAGCACTGAGTCACAGCCCTGCCACAGGTACAGAGGCGGGTGTGGTTGACAGCACAGAGCACATCTTCAAGTGGGCTTTAACCTGGCTGGGTTGGGTATAGTGGCAACACTCAAGCCATCACCCCTGTGGCTCTGTTGATCTTATTTCAGAACACTGAGGATAGAACAAATTGTCCCCAAATTTCCCGGAACTGTTTGTTCTCTTCCCAGATGAAGATCTGATGAGACATGTTATTACCTGAAAGGGCCTAGCAAATGATATTCCCAGCCTGAGTATATTTCCCTTGAAGATTAAAAGGGTGGGTTGGGCAGAAAACAACAACAACAACCCTTTTTATTCCTCTTTCCAGCACATTTAACAACAGATGATGGGTGGGTAGCTTGCTGTCAGATGCTGCTTTGATGCTGCCCGTCACAAGCAGTTGCTTATTCTTATTTTTATTTTCTGGAGCTAAAGAAAGCGCATCCTGTGGTTTGCTTTGAATTGCTGACCCCCTCCTCACCCAATTAAATTGTCGCCTGACGAACAAATTGATTAGATCTCTTACACCTGTCAAATGCCAAAATGATGAACAAATATGTCGTGTGCACATCTGCTTCAATTGGACTAATAGCCATCATCTGTGGGCTTCGAGGTAACAATCAAATGCATTAAAACTGAATTACAGTTTGAGGTTAGCAGGACAGCTGTGATAGGAAATGGCAACAATATGTTGACAGTCTTTGCATTTAACTAGCACGGTTCAGGTGTACAGTGTGCCATGTTTTTCTGGGTTTAGGGATCCAAGAGGAGAGTAGGGACACATGTTTGGGCCCCTTTCTTGCCTAGTCTGACATCCTCTTCTACATTTGCAGACACAGTTGTCTGCATGTTGACCGACTGAATTTGCAAACTGAATTATGAATGTGCAATGAGAGTAATTTTATGCTTAGTAAAAGGTAAAGGGACCCCTGACCATTAGGTCCAGTCGTGGTTGACTCTGGGGTTGCGGCGCTTATCTTGCTTTACTGGCCGAGGGAGCCGGCGTACAGCTTCCGGGTCATGTGGCCAGCATGACTAAACCGCTTCTGGCGAACCAGAGCAGCGCACAGAAACGCCGTTTACCTTCCTGCCGGAGCGGTACCTATTTATCTACTTGCACTTTGACATGCTTTCGAACTCCTAGGTTGGCAGGAGCAGGGACCGAGCAACGAGAGCTCACCCCATCATGGGGATTCGAACCGCCAACCTTCTGAGCGGCAAGACCTAGGCTCTGTGGTTTAACCCACAGCGCCACCCGCGTCCCTTAATTTTATGCTTAAACTTGCACAAAAGCCTATTAAATGTAATTTCATATATGGGGTGTGCAGCAAAGTTGGATGAATCCTGAACTGATACGAGGTGTTTCAGACATATTTGGGGCTTGTCAGAGGTGAAACAGGATCTCTCGGAAGCACCTCTAACTGAGGCGGGGACCTCACGAATGCTTATGGGTGCCTTGGATATTTGGACATTGAAAAAACACTGCAGACAGTGTGTCTGCCAAAACTCAAACGTTTCTCCCCAAGCTTGGCATGTAATGAAAATGCCAGAGTGGGGAAACAGGGGAAGGGGGAGCACTTTTGTGACTAACAAGCCTAGCTTCCAATCAGAGGAAATGATATTTGACAGGACTCTCCAATTACAGGGCTTTGGAGGGAAGGAGTAATATATCACCTTGTTCTTGTGTGTTCTGTTCTCTTTGCTAGTTCTCTTTGTGGTGCTTGCTTGGAAAGTACTACATGTTCAAGTCCTGCCTCCGCTAAATGTCCATACATCAATTCCTGTCAATTCAACTTTGCATTCCATTTCTGTGTTTTCTGCTGCTGATTGTGTAGAAAACAGGCCTGAAGCTGATTTTTTTTTTTTTTAAATCATCTTTACTCCCTAGCTCCTGCACCTATCTTTCTGAAACTTCACCATTTGCTTTCCTAGGGGCACCTCTACAATGTATGCCACAGGGAGGGAAGCAAATGCTTTTTAGTGTACCACCTAAAATAAACTTTAAAGGTACTGATCTCAAAACTGTTGGCTCTTTGCAGTATGGTAGCACTGCAGAGAGCTTGCTGGGGAGACCTTGCATTAAAAAGGGACTCAAAAATAACTTAAACAAGGTTTTAATAAGAAAAACAAAAACTCCTTATACACTAAATACATCAACAACAAACATGACCCAACCACCAACCCATCCCCCAGGGTCATGGGAGAGCTAGGTGCTGCTCCTTATATACTACACCCAATTGCTGACACAGCTTAATCAATACAATTCAGCAGCACCTGCTATGTTTCACAGCTGTAAAGCTGGGTCTCGTTATCTTGCTCTGGCCCTTGCTCTGGCCCCTTAAAGACATACACATCGGGTGGAACAATGATGAACCTTTACATTTAAAGAAACCATTCAACAAAAAACCCCTGCATCCATTCTGAGTTTCTTACCTAGGGGCACCTCTCTTGTGCATGCTACTTTCATACAAACAGATTTCCCACAAATCCCATCTGAAGAAGCTACTATGCCTGAAAAATTCACCCAATTCTGCAAAAAATTATGAAAGTTATAACTCTTCCTCACATGGCGGCGGTGGCGCCTCCTCCCTCCCTCCCTCCTCCTGGCTTCTCCCCGCCCTGCCTAGAGGAGGAAGGGGGCTGGGCTTTGTTGCAGCCAGCCCCTCTCCGGAGCCCTTTCGTGCGTCGCTCATTGTCCCGCCACCGCCAGCCCCTGCCGCATGCAAGACTCAGGAGCCGCGGTTGGCTGAGTGCCCCTCTCTCCCCCTCTCCTGAGTCCTTTCACACGCCGCTCATCATCCCTCCGCCATCGTTCATTTTTCTTCTTCTTCAAAATATAGCCCGGCCCCCCCACAAGGTCTGAGGGACAGTGGACCGGCCCCTTGCTGAAAAAGTTTGAGGACCCCTGATCTAGAAGAATTGTTGGAGGCGGTTAAGTGAATGGTGATAAGGAAGCTAGTTTGTTTGTTTGAGCGAGTGGGAAGAGGGGAATATGTAAATGTAGGGGTACATCTCCTTTACCATTACATTTTCTAAAGGAAAGGGGAGCAGAGGGCTCACAGCTTCGGGGTTGAGAAGTCCCTAGGGTCAGTCCCTGTCATCTCAAGTTAAAGGGTCTCTGGTTTCAGGGCCAGATAATTTATTTCCTTAAGATATTAGAAAACCACTACCAGCCATGATAGACCATTACTGAGGTACTCTATGTTACTCTGTTGTGTCTTTTTACATTTTTATATTGTAAGCTTCCCTGTGATCCTTGTATGAAGGACGGTATAGAAATAGAAATAGAAATAAATAATAATAATACTACAGGGGGGCAGTGGTATTGAGGAACAGTATGACTTGCTATACAGTTTCAGATATGGGTCTTTCCTTTATGCCCAAGTCTTCTGCAGACCCTGGCAGCACACCTCCAGTTTCTTAACCATGGGCCTGTGAATTGAAAGCCTACTCTTTTAAAAGTGAAAGTGGAGGTTATTGGGCTTCTGGAAACGCTAATCACCAGGCTGGTAGCTTGCTCGAGTCCACAGTCCCTGGTGCAATGGCGGCTATGCAAATCTCTTAAATCCTTTGGTTACGAGGGATTTGGGTCTAAGGATGTTGCGGTGGCTTAGTGGAATGAGATTCCGTGTTTTGCAGAAAGCAATGATGTGCCAAGGACAGGTAGCTGTGGATGAATGGGAATGGGAAAGCCTAGAATGCCGTCGCAGCCCCTAACACACCAGCGTGATTCACATCTGCTTTCAGTCTTCAGCATCTTTCAGGCGCAACCCCCCCCTAAACAATTAAAAAACTTGGTAATTGACTTTGTGAAATGTTTTAGAGCTTGACGATAAATCTGATGCTAGGCGTGGAAGGTGGAGGACGGTAATGGTGTTGTCAACACGTTTCCACTTCAAAGTGGACACTTGTTTATGCTGAAAATCACGCCTTTGATCAATAGGTAATTAGATTAGGAGAAGGGAGCAAAACTGTTTAGTGATTAAGAAGCGGTGTGTGTGTGTGTGTACGTATGAGACTGATTGAGTTTTTACATGAATTGCTGGCCCAGATGATGCGAGACCTTCTGATGTGATGCTAATATTTCACTCTCCAATCTTTGCACTTTGCTGTTCATACTTGGCTTTTGTAGTTTCACACTATGGGATGGATATAGGTGTGTTGTGGGTCCCACTGGTAAAGCAGCAAGATCTCACCTCCTTGTTCCCCACTTCCTTCAAGAGAACATGTCATTTGCTCATTTCCACCCTGCTTGCCAGGGCATAGAAGTATGTCCACAAAAGTATGTTCAACAGGGAAAAGTCATTTCCACATAAAGGCCCATGCATAAAGGCCTCCTTGATTAATAAAACACATGGACACCAGTATTTTAGGTTAATGCACTAATAAAGGCCACAACTTTATTGGTTACAGAATGTGAGTGGTATTGGCTTTAGGCATTGGACCTGACCGACTATATCTGACTCCTGCCTGCTATGCAGGAAGTCTAAAAAGGGTTAACCACCAATGGGGGGAGCCCTGTTGATGTACATCAACTCGGAGCTCCCCCGAGGGTCACCGTAAGGTCATGCCATGGCCCTAGCCTCCACCCAGGCTTCGGACAGGAACCATGACCCCAGGATTCCTTTAATGGAATACTCTTCAAGGGGAGGGGTAGGTGATGGCCACAACCTCCCCTCCCATAAACCAAGCTTTTCCAATGCCTAACTGCCAAACCTTACAAAAAAAATAATTAAATTTATTTAATCATTTTTTCAATACAAACAACAACCCCAAAAGACACATACAACAAAAACCATACTAACACTAATAACACAATTTGACAATTCAGATTTGAATACACTGATATACCTATGACTACACCTTTTTAACAATATTTTCCCACCTCTTTCTCCTTCCCCTACTTCCCACCACTATCCGTGTTATCGCTTAAATATTCCTTCATATTTATCCATTCTTAATTTCCATCGACATGCAATTCGTTTGTATGTAGCTAATCTGTCCAAATTATCAATCCATGTGCTCAATGGAATCTTTTTGCGGCTCCTCCAGTTCATCAAAACAAGTTTTTTTGCTTCTAATATAGCACGGTACATCCTTACAAAATTGTGACGATTTGCTACGAGGTAGGCAAAAACCAAGTGGCTGGTGCCAATCTGCCAAATGGAAAAAATCCTACCAGGCCCCTTCAACAGGCAACCAACTGAAGTCCATAGCAAGGTCAAGGTACAGAACGCAAGAAAAAAGGGCGGGACGATGGGTGACCCATGGAAGCCGGGAGCAGAATGAAGAGCTCCTGGCCTCACAGCCGCTTAAAGCGGCAAGCCACGCCCCCCAGCTAACCGGATTGGCTGACTGTGGTCGTGATGCGATCTGGGGCTCTCTGATGACGCAGGGGTCCTGACACGCCCCCACAAAGGGCAGGGGAGTGCGAGGCCAATGCGCAACCCTGCCCCTCTGAGAAGAGGAGCGGCTTTCTCTTAAGGACTGGGAACAAAAGTTCCAACACAAGTGGTGCTTTCCCTCATTATAACAAAGCATGTAGACAATCATGTCTGTCTGCAAACAAGTAATATGTATTCACCCCTGGATTACAGTTCCTTTTCAAATAAATTCAGCCCCTAGTGTTAATTACTGCCATTCATTACTGCCCAGAACACCTCTAAATACTAAAGTATTTAGTATTATTAAAGTAATATTAAAGTAATTTATTTCCCTAAATATCCTACACAGTAACCCTGATAACCCCCCCCCCCCACATAACTTTCCCCCAAAAAATTTCCCCCAAATTGTTTCTGGCATCCTAAGTGATTACTGTAAATCAATTACAGTGGTCTGAATCTATGTGGTGTTGACAGAGAGCCTTCAACTCCTGCGTTAAACTGCAGGTAGGCGATTACAGACATACAGCTGAGAGTTCGGGATGTGTCGGACATGCGACTTTCTGACCGTAAAGCAGACTTTCCTAAAATTTGGTGTTCGAACTTCACCTTTATTATGGATAAGTTTCACCTTCGTAAACATTTCCTTAGACCGTCATTTTTTTTTGGCACAGAGAAAGCCATCAAAGCAAAGTTTGCTCAATTAAAGCAAATGACTTTTGCATCCCATCCCAGGTCCTTAGCTCGCCTCAAAAGAGCTTGCTGTGTCAGCTCTTGAACAAATCAGCTCTACAGAACCTCAGCTGCTGGAACAAGACAGAGCGTCTTACAAAAGGTCAGCTACTTTGCAAGGCCTTTTTTTTGCTGAAAAGAATCTCCTATTTAGCCCGAAACAGATTTTCCAACATATGCATCAGTGAGAAATTGCCAGTTGAAGAGATTCACCCAGTTGTAGCAAAACGTTGCTGTTGTTAACGATCGTTACACCTGTATCCCACCTTTCATGCAAAGAACTCAAGGTTCTTCCACTCCCATTTTATCATCACAACAATCCAGTAATGTAGATCAGGCTGAGAGATGGTGACTGGCCCAGGGTCACCCAGTGCGTTTCATAGATTGTGGGGGTTTGAACTCTGGATTTGCCTGCACTCTGACCACAACACCACATTGGATGGATTTCTTACAGAGAACCTTAAGTAATAGAATAGGAGGGAATGTAAATTTCAGAACAGAGACCCTTTTGGCAGAGGTAAACAAACAGAATATGTTGGGGGGTGGGTGGCCAAAAGTTCCCCACCCTTGTTGTAAGCTGAAAGCCACTGGGAGGAGCGGCAGTCACCCATCTAATTTAGCATCTTGTTATCCAGCACTGTTTTCCTTGTGCTGCAGTTCAGATTCCACCAAATACTACATTGTTCATACTGCTCTCTGCTATTTTACATAACTTACGTAACTATGTGTGTAACGTACAGGCACTTCAGTGTAATGGAGAAGTCAAAGTACAGTGGTACCTCTGGTTATGAACTTAATTCGTTCCAAAGGTCCGTTCTTAACCTGAAACCGTTCTTAACTTGAGGTACCACTTTAGCTAATGGGGCCTCCCACTGCTGCTGTGCTGCCGGCGCGCAATTTCTCTACTCATCCTGAGGTAAAGTTCTTAACCCGAGGTACTACTTCCGGGTTA